>JBAKBP010002099.1:140000-187028 GCA_037953745.1 Lithodes maja
GTATGATATGATGGTATGTGTTGACAATTACACATAAACATAGCTCTTTCCGATCTAGTGCCTCCTGTCTGTCATTATTGCTACACTGTATCATTCAAAAAACAATCTCTCCTCACCTTCCTTAGTTCAACCATAATGGCTGATTACCATCCTTCGTCAACTGAAGCGTGAACCCGTCTAAATATCTAAAAATAAGAGTATATTGTTTTGATGGTGATGTAGCATCGACATGTACTCTGCATATTTCCAGTATAACATGGACCTCTTAATTTGAATACAATTATTTGATGTTCATTGCATATAGATGATTATTTGTCAAGTCAGCTTATGTGATTATAACTACTTTCTTCAAATATGCTTAAATATTTATTAACATTATGGCAGTTAAATATATCATATATAATTATATAGAATGTCTTAAAAAAATAGATATTCACCATTTGAATTCTTATTAAGTGCTCCAGTGGTACTTCCTCCAGTTATGTATGATAATGATTATATATATTCGTGAATCGTAAAATATCGTGTATTTTTTGTAAAGACGTTGAATAGACTCAGTTTCCAAATCAAAACTAAACTAACTTTCCTGAAAGTGTGAGCACTATTCAACTGTTGCCATTCGTTCGCTGCAAAAGGGCAAAAACTGCCCATGTTTATTCAAGAAATCAGAGGAAGTGATGCTTTGAGTGTGTCTGTGTGTATAAGTGTATGTGTGTGTGCGTGTGTGCTTACGTGTGTGTTTGTTAAGATCGGTGAGTGGGTTTGTGAATGTGCATGTGCGTGTATATTGATGTATGTCAATATGACGCGTGTTGGAGTATGTTGAGTTAGTGTATGAGTACGTCCAAGGTCGCTAGTCTACGTGTATGTGTGCGTGAGAGACAGAGAAAGCAAGCATTGGCGTGTTTGTATAAACGTGTATGTGGGAACATGTATGTGTTAGCATGTGTCTGTTTGTGCAGCTGTTAGTTTGTGTTTGTATAAGCGTGTGTGAGAGACTCAGCTTGAAACAGTCGGCATTTTTGTTGTTTACACTGCTCTCGCGTTCATGTGTTCTGTGCGTTACTATGTTTGTGTTACATGTGTTTGCATGTGCATGTGTGCATTGTCCGTGAACAAATATAATATTATGGTCATATAAGAATATTTGTTATTACTATCATCTGTAGAATATTATGTCCATGTTAGAATATCATGTATTACCATCATCTGCAGAAGTAGCAGGTATACTAGTTAGTTATAAACTGGAAACAGTGAACAATGATTGAGATAAAACACGTACAAGTTCCTACACATTATAGCTGAGGCAAAACCATGATATTGTTAATACAATGAACAGTGAATGAGGGTAAGGATTTACTCTGGTATATGTCGGTATTATTTTGTATTCTATTGTTTTTATTATTTATTTGTATATATTTGGAAAGTTTAGAACTTGAACCCCTGACCTTTTATCTGTAGTTAAATATTGTATCAACTGAGCCCTGCCCTGCCAATTTTCATAATTTATTTTGGTTGATCATATTGTTTATATTGTTTCCCCTAATGGTTTCCTATTCCTCTTGTGTTGCTGATCCAACTTATATTTACCTCCACCTTACCTTCCCGGGGTATAAAGACAGACACAGGACAACAACAGTCCTAAAATCTGAAAAACTTCGCACTCTTCGTCCCCTGGTTTTTGTATGATCTTTTTCTGTTTACGTGTGTGTTGTTGTTCTCCTCGCTCAACTCTCCCACTCATTCACTTGCAGTAGTATCCTAGGCACTTTTATTTAGCTTGTTGTACTAAGATCCTTGGTGGTTTTCTCGTTTCCTTTTCCTTCCACAATTTGTAAGTGCTTCGTTGAACTGTGCTTACTGTTTTATGTAAGATATTACATATTATACCGGCATTAACTAGTGAGATTATACCCTGTTCATTATTTGTAGGGCAGAAATCGTGACTCCTAACGCGTGTAACTCAGAAAGGGCCAAGACAAATCTATCTATCTATCTATTGCCTGACGCCGTGATCCCCGAAGGGGTGGCCACGAACGAACCGCCCCCATGCACCTCTGTCCCCAGTCAGTCGACGCCCCTCCCCCCAACCAGCACCGCCTTCGTTCATGTAGTTCCTCACTCCATCCTTCCACCTCATATTCGGTCTACCTCTCCCCCTCTGTCCCTCCACCTCGCTCTCGTACACCCTCTTAGTCATTCTCTCGCTTTCCATACGTTCCATATGGCCGAACCATCTCAAGTTGTTCCTTTTCATACTTTCCAGCACATCTACCTCCACACCACACCTCCTTCTTACTTCCTCATTAGTCTGTCTATCCCTCCATGTCACTCCGCACGCACTCCTTAAGTAATTCATTTCCACTGCTCTCACTCTTGGTCTGAGTCTTTCAACCAACGTCCATGCTTCGCTTCCGTAAGTCAGTGTCGGGATTACCACACTGTCATGCAAGGACTTCTTCACTTCCATACTGACCACCCTATTTCTTGTTACTGCTTTTAGCGTTCCTACAACCCTCTTCCCCCCTGTTGTTACCCTCTCCCGCACCTCTTCATCCATAGTCCCATCTTTACTCAACACACTGCCCAGATACTTAAAAGAGTTGGCGATCTCCATAGCCTGACCGTTCAGCTTCACCTCACACTCTGTGACTTCACCCCTTTCGAAGACCATAACCTTGCTCTTCCCCGTATTTACCTTCAAATTCCGTTTTTCGCACACTGTTCCAAACTCATTTACCAGACCCTGCAACTCCCATTCATTATCACTCATCAGAACTGTATCATCCGCAAACAGCAGTATACGTAGCTTCCACTCAATTCCCTCCCTTTTCAGCGATACACCAACATCCACTGCTCTTGATAGTATTTCTTTCATAACTCCATCCATATATACAGTAAACAACCACGGGGACATCACACACCCCTGTTTCAAACCAACATTCAGGTCAAAGAACTCGCTCTGCTCACTCTCCACACGTACTGCCGCTTTTGCACCCTCATACATGCTCTTCACTGCAAATGAGTTGTATAATTATTTACAAATCTATACAGGCTGACTCTTCCCAAGTGATGGCACGACTATTCTGGTCGTTATTTGATTTGTTGTTGTTCCCTAAGCTGCCTGGCCGAACAGCCCCGACTCCCTGAGGAAGGCCATGGCCACGATCGGGCTTTCCCACAGAGCTTTCATTGCGTGTAGATGTGTTGTTGGCGTAAGTGGTTGTGTGAAATGCAGTCTTCTATGATGTGTTTAGCACCTTATTGGCGGGCTAGGCGGTCTATTCATATGTACCGGCCAGCGGGGTGTTTTTAGCCAAAATAGGGCTGTTTACGTGATCATTTTCATGCCTAAATAAGACCCAGAGCGTAAAACAAGTATCTATTCCTGAAAGGGCTTAAACAGAGCTTTCCAATGACACCACAACGATCCTTGTATGACCGCTAGGTTTCTTGCAACAACCGCGCAACACGAGTGCAAAAACCATGTAATTCGGTACTTTCCCCATACATTTCACTAAGTAGCGAGTGTGAGAGGGTGGAGGAGGGTGGGATTCATGTCAGTAGGCCAGCCGCGGTGGTCTGGAGCAGTCATACGCACGCTACTCTCCTGCCACCACTTGTCTCTCTCTCTCAGCAACATTACGTGCTGAAATTGCCACACGACTTATGTTGTGAGCCGCCACATAGTCCAAATTTATTTAACTCGACTTATGTTGTGGGCCGCCAATAGAGGGTTAATAGTATGGGGTGCTGTGTTACATCCTGGGCAGGTGTCGACGACGGAGTCATCCAGTCTCCTCCGATAGCTCAGAAGAGCTGGATGGTGTCCGCATCTCAGCCTGGTCAGGTGGACTCTGTGATCGCGAGGTAAGGAGGATTCGGAAGGATGGATTTCGGGAGGTCGTGCTTGCAGCTGCATGTTGTATATGAGTGAGTGTATGGATCGGCAAGAGATATGAGTATGGATGTGCTTCTGGAAGTTGGTTTGGGGTGGGCAGGGAGGGAGAAAGGACAGTATTTGTGTGTGATACCATGTGCTGGGTGTTGTTTTGATATTTCTTGGTGTCTGTGGGTGTGTTGCCATATAGTGTAGAGGGTGGTTTTGGTTCGTGGAGGCTGCTGCCAGGAATTGAGTGCCTCTCATGTCCAAATGGTATTTGACTTTGAGGATTTTGGTTTTTTGATGTACAAAGGAGTACAAAGGAAATCAAGCAACAACAGATCTAGTGACCCTTCTAGGCTGTGTTACGGCTGGATCGGCAATACATATTCGGGATTCTTGATCGTAGGACAGAAATGGCTTATGTGACAACGACACGCTCGATTCCAGTCCCAAATACTATATGCTCCAGACAACAAAAGCACCAACGCCCTACAGAGTTATCGTCTATGGTAACGAGGTACCTTAACTCGGCGAAAGTGTACAACAGGGGTAGGCTATGAGGCTAAACTCCCTCAGACATTTATATGTTACGTTATTACTAAAGAAATGCAATACTCAAGAAACTACGTTAATATTAAGCCTCTAATAATGTAGAATAGAAGCAGGCTAAAGGTATGACAGTGAAATGCTAAATGACAAATGTACACGCCTACTTGAAAGCGCGTGCACTAGAATAACTGTCCCCTACTAACATGCACTAGCATGTAGCATACAAGATGTTCAT
Source organism: Lithodes maja (assembly GCA_037953745.1). Lineage (NCBI taxonomy): Eukaryota > Metazoa > Arthropoda > Malacostraca > Decapoda > Lithodidae > Lithodes > Lithodes maja. Next base: position 144,671 of record JBAKBP010002099.1, read on the forward strand.
GATCCAGTAGATACCTAATAATACACATGGAAGGAACATAAATAGTAGTCACTTATTATAATAATGAATCTATACTTGGAATAACTAAAAGGTTGCAGGCAACAGTACTGCGCCGGTAGCCTACTACCGCATAGGCTACTTCGCTTCTCTCACTCTGTCTCCCCTCTGAGTCCGTATGCGCCCTACGCAACAGAACTCCGGACACAGCAGCAAAACGACAGTGCAGTTAATTGATACATGAAAGTATTAATAGTGTTGTCTTGTGTGTGAGTAATGTGTATTGTAAAGTGTTACATACATAAACTTAAAGAGAGCTGCAATGCATAGTAAAATAAAGATATCACCCACTCATCATCCCCATGTGTTCTAGCTAGCAGGCCAAGTCACAGGAACAACGAGTCCCAGCACCGAAAGCGAGAACCCAGGAAAAGACTGCAGAGAACACAAGGACAGATAAATTACGTTACTCTACTATACCGGCACTACGAGCGAGCTGTAGTCTCTGGTACTACACTCGCTCCTGGCTCGGTAGGCAAATCAAGGCTAAGTCCTCGCCCCTCTACAGACAACTCCTGGGCATGGTCGGGCTCTTACACATGGCACTAGTCTAGTCACAAATTGGATGATGAGCTGGGCATATAACTCGTGAACATGTAGAACGTTCACCAACTATCCTCATCAAGAAGATCGCTGTTCACATTAACCCCTTAAATCTAATACATGTAAATATATGCTTGTCCTAAGAGTAATACGAGAGGTGAGTGCTGAAACTCCTTTAGGACCTCAAGGGAAGGGTATGCATTTAAATAGAGAGAAGAATGAAATGAGAGTAAGGTCGTCAGAGAGAAAGAGTGCAACCGTGAGAAATTGGGAGAGAGGGCAAGGGATGTTAGAATCTCAAAGGTTCTAGGCAACCTGATCATGGAACACACAGCGAGCCTCCAGGCAATGTGCAGTACGACAACATGGGCAACCCAGGCAGCATAGGCAGGCGGCAATGGACTACCAACCCTGTCGCACCTAGCTATAAGCGCAAGGCTGCCAACCGGTCCATACGTCTGGCAACCACCCCCCCGGCAGCGCGGCGCGCTGCTACCCTCTCGCTCTGAAGACTAACTCACTCTCTCTCTCTGAATTCCTATTGTCTTATCTATCAACTTCTCTATTGATACTACATATTAAATGGAAGGTCTCGACATGGCTTAAAACAAAACCCACCACTGGTTAGCACATGACGAGACCTTTGCAGAGATACAAAGAACATAGTTATACGTTGTCACACTCAATATAAGCAGCCAGCACGGTACAGCGCGGTACCGTGGCGGTACAGTGGAGTACCAAGGAGTACAATCAGGTTACGTTGCCACGCACTGGGTGCGTCACAGCCCCCCCAAGATTTTAGATAATCGACCTTAGAAGCATTATCAAAATCTGACAGGCAACCAACCGACCTGCTACCCTTAGCTGCCACTAATTGCAAAAGGTGCACAACAACTGAAGTGTGAATTATACATAAAACACAATATCGCATGCATCATGCTACAACAATAAAGACTTACAAAACTAAAAAAAAAAATTCTCGTTTATTTTATTGTTTTATAATCTTTTTGGACGGCGTTATGATAGCCTAATTTTACTCCTGCTCAACCCACACACCGTGCACGACTATCCTGGATCATCAACCCTTGATAGACAATCTGCTATCACGTTCTCACTCCCGGCAATATGCTGAATGTTGAGATTATACTCTTGGAGCATTAGGGACCACCTGGTCAACCGCATATTCCGATTGTGAAACTGATTTAGGAATTTCAAGGGATGATGGTCCGTATAAATCGTCACTACCGGGCCGTAGGCTGGAACATAAACTTCGAAATGTTTGAGCGACAAAACGATAGCAAGAAGCTCCTTCTCTATAGTCGAGTAATTCCTTTGTGCCGAATTAAACTTGCGAGAAAAGAAGCTCACTGGGTGTTCCAAGCCCTCGGAATCAGTCTGCAGTAACACTGCCCCGGCACCCACACCGCTGGCATCAGTCGCCAGCTGAAAACTCCTGGAGAAGTCTGGGGCTCTCAAAATCGGATGTGTACACAGCAGGTGCTTGACTAGGTCGAAAGCCCTCTGACACTCCGCAGCCCAACAGAACTTCACTGACTTCGACAGTAGATCAGTTAACGGTGCTAAGACAGTAGAGTATCCCCGGATGAAGCGCCTATAATAGCCTATCATACCTAGGAACCGCATGACCTGGCGCTTAGTGGTGGGCCTGGGAAACATATTGATAGCCTGTATCTTGCTCAGGGGGGGGCACACCCGGCCTAACCCGACCACGAAGCCAAGATACTGCACAGTAGCCTTTACAAACTCGCACTTCCTCAGGTTCACCACCAGCCCAGCATCGTGCAACTTCCCAAACAGGGTCTCTAAGTGCCTTAGGTGATTATCAAAATTGTCATCATACACTATCACGTCATCAAGGTAGACCGTGCAGTTAGGGATTTCGTCACAAATATCGTTCATCAGGTTCTGAAACGTGGCAGGTGCGTTCTTAAGCCCATAAGGCATTACGTTACATTGGTAGGTCTTGCCATCTACCACAAAACCACAAACTTGCTTAGCTCGGTCCGACAGGGGTACTTGCCAGTAGCCTTTTACAAGATCAATTTTAGTAAGGTACTTTGCATTCCCTATCTTGTCCACGCTGTCGTCAACTCGAGGCAAAGGGTAAGGGTTGGTAGTGGTCAAGCCATTTAGCCTACGAAAATCTATGCAGAACCGCACCTTGCCGTCAGGTTTTGGCTGCAACGTGACGGGTGATGTCCACTTCACATAACCTTCAGTGATCATCCCTCTCTCAACCATGTACTTTAACTCCTCCCGTAAAGCTGGCAACTTTACCGGGGGCACACGGTAGGGCACTGACTTGAAGGGCACATTATCACCGACGTCCACGTCGTGCGTTACCTGAGTAGTGAGACCTGGGTGTTCGGCGAAAACAGAGGGGTATGACCTGAACAGGCCTAGGACAGCAGCACCCTGGTGCTCAGGCAGGTGACTTACAGCTTGCCTAGCCTCTTGTTCAGTATTCCCCGCCCACTGTTCCGCGGAAATGACACAGTCCCAGCTATCCTCCTCAGCAGCATGACTGTCCCCACCTCCTTCTCCACCCTGGCCGCTGCAGGCCAGCACAGGGACAGTGAGAGGCTCTGAGGGGCGTCTCACATACTCTTTCATGAGGTTAACATGACATAACTGATGTTTTTTTCTACGGTCAGGTGTTGCAACGAGATAATCAAGGTCGGACAGTTTCTTAGCCACCACATACGGCCCAATAAACTTGGCAGAAAGGGGGTGTCCAGGCAAAGGTAAAAGCAACATTACCTCCTGACCCACCGAAAACTCCCGAAGCTTCACCTTGGCGTCATACTGGTGCTTCATGACCGCCTGTGCATTAACCAAGTTATTACCTGCCGCTGCCATGCAACCTATAAGTCTCTCCCGGCTCTCAAGGATATATTTAAGTACAGACCCCGGCTTCTCTTCGCCCTCCCAGATCTCTTTCACCATACTTAAAGGTCCTCTCACATTATGGCCAAAGACTAGTTGATTTGGACTGAACCCCAGGCTCTCTCCTGGGACTTCACGTGCAGCGAACAGAACATACGGCAGACCCAAATCCCAATCAGTGTCATGTTCTGCACAGTAACAGCGTAGCATACTCTTCAGGGTCGAGTGCCACCGCTCCAAGACTCCCTGACTCTCGGGATGGTAGGCTGACGACACTACAGAACATATACCGTGCAACTGAAGGGTTTGCTTGAACAATTTGGATGTAAAATTGCTCCCCTGGTCTGACTGCACCTCACGTGGAAATCCATAACGGGAACAGAACAATAATAAGTTTTTAACAACTGCCTTTGCCGAGCCGTTTCTCATGGGGTATGCGTCCGGGTATCTCGTAGCCACATCCATGATTGTCAACAGGAATTTATTGCCACTACTAGTAGGCGGGAAAGGGCCAACCAAATCTACTACAACTTTGCTGAACGGAGGCCCGGTGACAGGTATGGGAAACAAAGGTGCCTTCGGGATTGTCTGGTTAGGCTTCCCCGTTGTCTGGCAGGTCGCACACCCAGCCACCCATGCACAGACATCAGCCTTGACCCCAGGCCACCAGAAAAACCTGCCCAATGCCGCCAATGTTTTTGTTACCCCCAAATGACCCGCCACCGGCACATCATGCGCCAGACACAATAAGGACTCTCTATACTTATTTGGAACAACCACCTGGTCTACTACCCTCGCACCGCCCTCCCACTTCGATTTGGGGTCTAGAAATCTGCGGTACAATATCCTGTTGAGCCTAAAGAAATCTCCCGGCTTCGCATCCCCATCTTCCTCCAACTCTATGGCACCATTGCTATAACGAGCTAGGCTAGCGTCTTGCAGCTGCTGCTCACTAATGTCCCTGGGCGTCAATGCATCAAGATGGTTTTGTAATAAGACATTACCCCGGCTAGTAGGCTCTACTGCCTTAGTGGCTCTCGCTACAGCTCTTGCCTCACACGAAGTCTTACCCAACTCTGCCTTGTTACACACCATATCTGGGCCAGAGTCAACTCCCGTGTTTATTATAGGTCCAAGTACCGAATCACCGAGAAGTGCAGCAGAATCAATGTCCCTTTTCCTGCCCTTAGCAACCTTCTCCTGATCCTTCCTCCACTGTCCCCGAGGTTGAGTGCTAGGCTGTGCAGGAGCCGCAGAGCGAGATCGGGTTACCACACAGGCCATCTCATCCTGTTGGCACCTCCCAACCCATTCCCGATTCTCACCATCCACGTCGGCCGCCCTCTCGGCAACGACTAAGGGTGGAGTCCCGGAAGTGGGCACCGCAAAGTCGTTGCCGAGAAGAAGGTCGACGCCCTCAACTGGCAAACACTCAACGATCCCTACATCCAGCTCCCTGCACACCTCTCCCACTCTCAACTCCAACCTCACAAGTGGGTATGACCTCGTAGCATTTATACCCTGCACCACAACAACTCTGGCCGCATTTATCGGTTTCCCTGTGAAGTTCCTCAACAAAGTTTGCGAAGCCCCCGTATCCCTCAGCAAGTCAACCCTCCGTAGTTCACTCCCCCAGCTCACAAACCCGTGTCCCCGATGGCTACAGAAAGTGTCCCGGACAGGTGTCGAGCCTTCCGTACGCTTCTTTACCGCGTGTGCCTCAGCTGCTGACAACCTACCCCGGGCAGTTGCTGCAGCCTTCAGAGACACACCGATACTGTGAACCAATGACACCGGCTTAGCGGGAGTGTTACTAGGGCACTCACGTGAATAATGGCCTAGCTTCTGACATTTGTAACATTTCACATCCCCAATGGGCTTCTTCCCTTGTGCGGGCGAAGAAGGGGCCTGACCTTTAGTAAACGGGAGAGGCTTGTGTTTGTAGGTGTTATTAGGTGCAATGCATTTAGTGTGGTTATGTGTGTCATAGGATTTGTTATTATCGAAAACTCTGGTGGGTGGGGTATAGCGCCCCTTCTGCCCTGACTCAGCCCTCTGAGCGGCACCGCAACCACGAATCAATGATAATCTGAGGTCTGCCATCTTGGCAGCCTCCTCTACTGTCTTGGGACATTTTTCCTTAATGTTCAGCGTTAGATCGGTTCCAGTACATTGGTAAAACTGTTCCAGATAGAAAAGTTGCTTAATTTCCTCAGCCGACTCTGCGTGCTCGGACCGAAACCAGTTATTACCTGCATCTGTTAAGTCCCGTGCGTGCTCCATAAAACTGACGTCGCTCTTCTTATTCACGCCACGGAACTTCAATCTATAAGTTTCGGGTTGCAGTTCGTAGGCCCGGAGCACAGCCTCCTTCACCAGTCCATACACGACACTCTCGTCCAGTGACAGTGCATCGTAGGCTTTCAACCCCTTACCCACTAGACGTGATGAAACTAATGCTGCCCATTTAACCTCCGGCCAGTCATACTCACGACACTTCTTTTCGAAACGAGCAAAAAACTCAGTCACTGCTGTCTCATCAAATGCGGGTACTAACTTAATTAAATGCGAAAGTGAGTCTGTAACCCGGTGCCCACCACCGAGATGACGCCCCGTGGTCTCTACTCTAGACTTCTCGACATCCATTTCAGCCTGGTACCTGGTTGCATCCTGATTGGCTTGGATTCTAGCAACCTCTATGCGTTCTATACTAGCCTGTTGTATCTGAGTCTCCTGCAGCTTAAACTTAGCTAGTTCTAGCTGGAATAACATCTCAGGAGACAGGCCTGGGGGGGGAGAGCACAAAATGGGGGATCCACACCGAGACGTGTTTACGGGTAAGCCAGCTTGCCCTTGAGAACCCTCCTGCTGCATCGCGCTAAGACTCGCTGGCTGAGGGCCCAGCTCAGGGGTAGAGTGGAATGGAGGCTTGGAGGGAACCCCCCAAGACCCCACTCCACCCACCGCCCCATCGCCATCACCCAACAAACATGCCACCAAATTCTTCTTGGGCCAACTGTCAGGACAGTCCCGCCCCAAAACCGTGGCTAAACAGCGAAGACCGTAACAATCAATAGCCTGCAGGCGCTGTTCGGTCAAAGGTGTCTGCAAAAATGCCCGGGCATCCCTCTCTCCACTTATAACACTCCCCTCCCTAAACATCTGTTGTACTTGCTGGTTACTAGGCTGTACCGTGTTATCCTCCCCCTGTAAATGATGAGTCATTAGACATAGTGCTGGTTATACAATTGCTGTTCATAAAAAAAAAGAAGTGCTTATTACTAATTGCAGTCTCGACTCACAAAATGTTAAAGATGCTTGAATGACTCTACTCTAGACACCCCCAACGAAACAATCTGCAAGTCCACCAATACAATAATGACACAATAAAAATTCCTCCAATATGCAAGAAAATTCTAGCCAGCTCTACTAGGTAGCATAGAATAGTTCTCCAAAAAACATGTGATAGGATACTACTGAATCTTGTGCAAAGGTCGCCATTTTGTTACGGCTGGATCGGCAATACATATTCGGGATTCTTGATCGTAGGACAGAAATGGCTTATGTGACAACGACACGCTCGATTCCAGTCCCAAATACTATATGCTCCAGACAACAAAAGCACCAACGCCCTACAGAGTTATCGTCTATGGTAACGAGGTACCTTAACTCGGCGAAAGTGTACAACAGGGGTAGGCTATGAGGCTAAACTCCCTCAGACATTTATAGGTTACGTTATTACTAAAGAAATGCAATACTCAAGAAACTACGTTAATATTAAGCCTCTAATAATGTAGAATAGAAGCAGGCTAAAGGTATAACAGTGAAATGCTAAATGACAAATGTACACGCCTACTTGAAAGCGCGTGCACTAGAATAACTGTCCCTACTAACATGCACTAGCATGTAGCATACAAGATGTTCATGATCCAGAGATACCTAATAATACACATGGAAGGAACATAAATAGTAGTCACTTATTATAATAATGAATCTATACTTGGAATAACTAAAAGGTTGCAGGCAACAGTACTGCGCCGGTAGCCTACTACCGCATAGGCTACTTCGCTTCTCTCACTCTGTCTCCCCTCTGAGTCCGTATGCGCCCTACGCAACAGAACTCCGGACACAGCAGCAAAACGACAGTGCAGTTAATTGATACATGAAAGTATTAATAGTGTTGTCTTGTGTGTGAGTAATGTGTATTGTAAAGTGTTACATACATAAACTTAAAGAGAGCTGCAATGCATAGTAAAATAAAGATATCACCCACTCATCATCCCCATGTGTTCTAGCTAGCAGGCCAAGTCACAGGAACAACGAGTCCCAGCACCGAAAGCGAGAACCCAGGAAAAGACTGCAGAGAACACAAGGACAGATAAATTACGTTACTCTACTATACCGGCACTACGAGCGAGCTGTAGTCTCTGGTACTACACTCGCTCCTGGCTCGGTAGGCAAATCAAGGCTAAGTCCTCGCCCCTCTACAGACAACTCCTGGGCATGGTCGGGCTCTTACACATGGCACTAGTCTAGTCACAAATTGGATGATGAGCTGGGCATATAACTTGTGAACATGTAGAACGTTCACCAACTATCCTCATCAAGAAGATCGCTGTTCACATTAACCCCTTAAATCTAATACATGTAAATATATGCTTGTCCTAAGAGTAATACGAGAGGTGAGTGCTGAAACTCCTTTAGGACCTCAAGGGAAGGGTATGCATTTAAATAGAGAGAAGAATGAAATGAGAGTAAGGTCGTCAGAGAGAAAGAGTGCAACCGTGAGAAATTGGGAGAGAGGGCAAGGGATGTTAGAATCTCAAAGGTTCTAGGCAACCTGATCATGGAACACACAGCGAGCCTCCAGGCAATGTGCAGTACGACAACATGGGCAACCCAGGCAGCATAGGCAGGCGGCAATGGACTACCAACCCTGTCGCACCTAGCTATAAGCGCAAGGCTGCCAACCGGTCCATACGTCTGGCAACCACCCCCCCGGCAGCGCGGCGCGCTGCTACCCTCTCGCTCTGAAGACTAACTCACTCTCTCTCTCTGAATTCCTATTGTCTTTTATATCAACTTCTCTATTGATACTACATATTAAATGGAAGGTCTCGACATGGCTTAAAACAAAACCCACCACTGGTTAGCACATGACGAGACCTTTGCAGAGATACAAAGAACATAGTTATACGTTGTCACACTCAATATAAGCAGCCAGCACGGTACAGCGCGGTACCGTGGCGGTACAGTGGAGTACCAAGGAGTACAATCAGGTTACGTTGCCACGCACTGGGTGCGTCACAGCTGCTTGTCCTCCAAAACACTGAGGATCAAGTGTCCAAACAGTGGTTTAGAGTGGGTAAGGGAACATTGGAAAGGGAACTACTGCACTGCCACTAACGTGGCAGGACTAGGAAGTTAGTAGGGGACATATGGGTTAGTAACTGAGGGGAGGATAAAATAAAGTTATTCATTTACAAACGCAGTCAGTCGCGGGTTTGATGCGAGATATTTGTCTAGGTGGAATTTAAATGAATCAACAGTGCTGCAGTCTATAACGTCTCGGGGAAGCCCATTCCACAAGTTGACAACTCGATTGAAGAAGAAATTCTTAGATTCGTGTGAGTTAAAAGATTTACCAATAATTTTGCAACCGTTTCCCCGCGTGTAATTAGATTGGTCGATAGTGAAGTACTTACTACAGTTCATATTGTGATGCCTTTGATGATTTTGAACACTTGAATTAAGTCACCTCTTAATCTGCGCTGGGTTAAAGGAAATAGATTTAATTCTCTAAGACGCTCTTCGTATGGTTTGTTCTTTAGGCTAGGTATCATTTTGGTAACTCTACGTTGAACTCGTTCTAGCTTGTTTATGTCTTTTTGGTAATAAGGGCACCAGCATTGAACGCAGTATACCAGAAGAGGGCGGACTAAGGAATTGTAAAGGGTTAGGATTACGTCTTTGGATTTATGCTCAAATGATCTGCCTATAAAGCCAATTATTTTGTTTGCCTTCTTAACAACTTCTGAACATTGTTGACTCGGTTTTAGGTTACTCGATATTGTTACTCCCAGATCGGTTTCTCTGTTTACATTCTTAAGCTGAGTGCCATTCATCGAATAGTTTGCTTTCTCATTTAGGTATCCGATATGTAGTACTTTACATTTATCCGCATTGAAACTCATTTGCCAAATTTGGGCCCAATGTGACAATTTATCTAGATTGTGTTGCATATCGTCAACTTGATCTTTTGAGAGTACGCTATTTGCAATTTTTGTATCGTCAGCAAATTTTGAGATTGTACAGGTGAGACCCTCATCTATGTCGTTGATGTAAATTAGAAAGAGAATTGGTCCTAGTACCGATCCCTGGGGTACCCCGCTACTTACATTGGTCCATTTAGATGCCTTACCGTTTATGACTACTCTTTGCTTTCTGTCGCTGAGCCAATTTTCTATCCATTTCAACACACCGTCTTGTATTCCATGCGCTTTTAGTTTTAGCAGTAAACGTTTGTGGGGAACTTTGTCAAAGGCCTTTTGAAAATCAAGGTATATAATATCTACAGCTTTACTCTCATCGTAGAGGTTGAGGATATCGTGGAAGAAGTCTAAGAGGTTTGTTAAACAGGAACGTTTTTTACGAAAGCCGTGTTGAGTATCTTTAACACTTAAAGAGCGGCTCACCACATAAGTCGAGTTGAAAAAACAGGCAAAAAACGAGTGAAAAAATGGTGTAAATCGAGTGAAAATGAGTGGGATAGTAATGATCCATACGTCCGATATCTGTGGCCTCCCGGCCCACACTAACTCCAGTTCCCCCACCGCGCGAGAGGATCACAGTGTAACCAATAGTTCGCTAAAAGTGAGCAAGGTAGCAAAATCTGCTAAACTTCCATCTTCGAGGTAACACTGTCAGTGCTCCACGAGTGCTACGTAGCTGTATGTTACGTCAATGTGTAGCGATTTCCACCTAGTTTTCGGCACAATACAGTTCCTTTCATACTGATGGTTGATATAGCAGTCAGAATGGCCTGAAAAGGCCCAAAACGGCCACAGAGGGCCCGCTAAAGAAGGGTTAAGTATGTTATTTTCCTCTAAGTGATTTACGAGTCTGTCTCTTATGACCGTTTCTAGCAGATGTAGGTGATCTGTGGGTGTAGTAGCTGTGCAGCCTGTAATGATTGTTAGGGGTTTGTTTTGAATAGTCTGTAAGGTCTTGTGCTGTGTTTCAGCTAGGTTAGAAGCCCAAGCTGGCTTGCGTATTCCATCACTGATCTTATGTATTGTTTATAAACTGTGGTGGTGGTTTCTTTGTTGTGTCCAAGTTTTGTGTGAGCAAGTGACCTGAGGGCGTTAAGTCTGGGTGTCAGTTTCTTTTTCGTGTTTGTGGTGTGCTGTTTGAATGTCATATGAATATGATATGTTACTCCTAGGATCTTTGGTGAGTGTGTAATAATAATAATAATAATTAACGGTTTATTCACAAAAGCAGCCCAAAGGCTGAAAATATACAAGGAAGTTGATACATAGTTAAAATTAAAATTAAAATTGACACAGGAGCTAACAGGCAAATTTACAATTAAAAATATGTATATAATTTATTGATTGTTTAAGACCTTAATTATTGAAGGAATGGCGCTGTTCTTGTAGCGGTCAGTCCATGGTGCTCTTATGGGGACAATACGGTTGAAGTGGCGAACAGCGCGTAGAGGAGGAGGGGCATCGGGCGGTAGTAGGTGCCGGTTTTGGGGTTGTTTAGTAGTTTGCTGGCGAACTGCTGAAGGCGTTGTTCGTAGAGGTTAGATATGGCGAGGACGTTAATTAGGTTACATGCATCTTGGTAAGTGGTGTAATTGGCCCCTAACATTATTCTGAGTGCTCTCTTCTGAATTTTTTCTAATTTATTTCTTCGGGTAAAGTTGAGAGAGGATGACCAAACGGGTGAAGCATAGCAGAGTTTGGGTAATATAAAAGATTTGTATAAAAGTAGCATGTCATCTCTGGGAACCCCTAGTTGTCTCAGGGTGTGTAACATGTGTAGCCGATAAGAAGAAGCACTAGCTATGGTGTTAACATGTTTATCCCAGAGTAGTTTTTGCTGAAGGAGAACACCAAGTAATTTAGTGGACTGAACTGTCTCGAGGGTGTGATTGCCAAGCTTGAGGGTGGGTGGAGGGATGGATTTAGAAGCAACATTGAAGTACATGACAAGTGTTTTGTTTAGGTTAATAGTGACATCATTATCTTGTGTCCAGATCAGTAGGGCATCTAGGTTGGCTTGGAGAGTGCTGTAGTCTGGAGAAGCGTTGCTGATGGAAGAGGCTATTGTGGAATCGTCAACATATTTCCATTTGAGTTCTGCGTCTTGAAGGGCGTTATTGCTGAGTATTAAATAATCGAGGGGCCCCATTTGTGTCCCCTTGAGGCAAACCGCAAGTGAGTGCTTGTGAACTAGAGATACTGCCTATAAAGCGGACGGATTGTTGACGGTCGTTGAGGAAATCCGCCAACCAGGAGGTGTATGTGTTAGGGCTGTGTTGTTTATGGTGAGTTGAGGGATGTATTCGTGTTCTCCTGTCCAGCTTGTGAGCAGGGTTGCAGTGGATTTGGCTGGGGCTATATTAAGTCTATTTGTATTGCACCAGCCATGTAGTGTGTTGAGATAGGGTTGAAGGAGATCTGTTGCTGTGTTTGGGTCATGGTGTGTGCATGTGAGTGTTTTGTCGTCTGCATAGGAGGCTAAGTGTATTTGGGGTGTATTGGGTGTAGTTATATCATGCATGTACAGATTGAAGAGTGCGGGCGATAGGACAGATCCTTGTGGGACTCCGTTTGGAAAGTTTCTGATGCTAGATGACTGACCGGCAAAAGATACGTGTGCACATCTGCCTGCTAGGAAGTTGGCCAGCCACTTTTTTTGTGTTGTTGTGCATGTTCGTGTTGTAGATTTTGTTTGTTAGGTTGTGGCGGGGGATGGCATCGAAGGTTTTACTAATGTCGAGTGTGGCTAGTAGTGATCTGTGTAGTGGTCTAGCTGAGTTGATGCCGTCAAAAGCTCTTTGTGTAAGGTTTGTGAGAAGAGTGTTTGTGGAGTGCAGTGGCCTGAAGCCATGTTGTGTTGGAGCTCGTGGTAGGTCGGGTGTAATTAGTTGTAGTACAAGGCGTTCCATGACTTTGGAGGGGTGTAAAGGAGTGTGATGGGGCGGTGTTAGGAGGGTAGCGTGGGATCTTTGTTGGGTTTGGGGAGTGTGATGGTGATACCATGCTTCCAGATGTCTGGTATTGTGTTGTGTGAATAACTGTAGTTTGATATGTTAGTGAGTGCTTGTATGGCTTGTGGTCCAAGGTGTCTGAGGTGTATGTTGCTTATGTTGTCTAGGCCACAGGTGGGTGAGTGCTTGAGATTGTTGATGATGTGCTTTGTCTGGTGATTGGTGAAGGGTGTATAGTCAGGGTCTGTGGGGAATTGTCTCTTACGTCGGATGACACGTCGGTTGTCTTTGTGGGGTTTTAGGTGGCTGACATGTGAGAAGTGATTGATGAGAGTGTTTGCTTGTTGTTTACATGAAGGAATAGAGTCTGTTGTTGTGACTGCAGCATGTGATTGTGTTGTGTTACTGTTGGAAAGTGTGATGCTGTTTAGTGTTTTGTAGAGTTTTTTGGGGTTTGTTTTGTGATCAAGTGTTTGTAGGAAGTTATTCCAATTTAGTTTTTGTTGTTCTTGTATTTTGTTGTTATTCTGGGTGTTGAGTGCTTGGATTTGTTTTGTGATGTCTTGTGTGTGGGGTGGCTGGGGAGTGTTTCAGTATGTCGCGTTGTCTGATGAGGTTTTGAATTTCTGGTGTGAAGTTGGGGTTGTGTCTTTTTCTGTCACCTCTTGGAATGTGTTTCTTGTCAGCGTTTTGGATAGTTTTATCGAGTATGTGTACAGCATTGTTGATGTTAGTGATGGGTACGCTGTTTAGAGTTGTGAAGTGTTGTTCTGTCTCATTTGTGAATGCTTCCCAGTTAGCTCTTTTATAATTGGTGAAAGTGTGTTTGTGGCTAGCTGGGGTGAGTCTGGTTTTGGTGGTGATAATGATCGGAAGGTGGTCAGAATCTAAGGTTCTAACCACCCTCCAGGATGTTGTGGGGGCGAGTTCTGGGGAGCAGAAGGTGATGTCTGGAGATGATGGGTTATAGAGGGCTTGGCGGGGAATATGGGTATGTTGATGGATGTCGTTAAGGATGATGAGGTTATCTGTTTGGTGTTGTAGTACCAGCCCTCTGTCTGTGTCGGGGTTGTCGACAAACCAGGCCGACGTATTTACGTTATTTGTGTTATTTGAGTTATAGAGGTTAGTAGGTGCATGGACTATAATGTTTGGGATATTATGAGAATTAGCTGCTTAAGAAAAGATAACAGGGAACCAGACGTATAATCATTCCATGGGAAATCAAAGAAGTAATGCCGAAAACATAAAATACATATACACATACTGTATATATGTGTAACTACTCGTGATATTCGTTTTCTTTGGATACCTCTTAGGCATCAGATTTGTGGATTAAGTAAACAGGCTGGTAGGTTTTTGTCTTTACATTTATGCATATGTTTATTCGGTTTTGTATTTAGTATCTTCTACCATATCGGCTTTATCTATACCTCCAATCACTTTATCACATACAGTAGAAATGTTATGTTTTTTATTTTAGTTATTTAAGTTTGCCTAATTAGTACTTTCTTCACTTCTTAGTTTAACATTTTCCTGTATCTCGTTATCATTTCCTAATGTTTTTAAATATTAATGTGACTTATGAGACGTTTCATATACGCCATTCCAACTTTAAAATTCAATATTATATATAAAACATTTTTTTAAATTGTATCAGCACTAATCAGGTTTTCCCATTCGAATGGTACGGTATACAGTATATGAGCGAAAAAGGTCCATGTTTATTAAAAAAATCAGAGGAAATCTTGGTTTGAGTGCCTGTCTGTGTGTTTGTGTTCGAGCGCGTGTGCGTGGGTGTGTGCGTACGTGTACGGGTTGAGGTGTGTGTGTGTGTGTGTGTGGAACTGCGTTTGCAGGTTTGTGAGTTTGCCGGCATGTATGTGTTCGTGAACATTCCTGTAATAGATTATTATGTGTGTATACATGTGTAAAATAATGTATGGATATGTTTTTGTGGGTCTGTAAGTGTATATGTGCTGACCTGTGTGTGTGTGTTTGTGAATAGGAGTGAGTGTATTTGTGTAAGCGTGTATTTGACACACACGCACACATAATTCCAATTAATACGGTACGGAGATAATAATGGTGTTAAAGAAATTACAAATTACTTAACAGAATCTAACCACATAATAGAACGGAAAGACAGTGTGAAAGACCTTGGGGTATTAATGTCTGAAAATATTGGTTTCAAAGTACATAACCATGTCAAAGTGGCGGCTGCGAAACGTCTAACGGGTTGGATTCTGCGTACTTTTAAAACACGGGTGAATTGCCTATGATAACGCTCTTCAAATCTCTAGTGCTACCGCGGCTTGAATACTGTAGCGTATTAACATCCCCATACAAAGCAGGTGAAATAAATGACATAGAGAGTGTACAAAGAAATTTCACTTCGCATATAAGTTCGATAAAACATCTACACTATTGGGAACGTTTAAGAGCACTGAATCTGTACTCACTGGAACGTAGAAGAGAACGTTACCTAATAATATACACGTGGAAAATCGCAGAGGGTTTAGTACCAAACCTACATACTCCGATAGTCATGAAATTCAGTGATAGGAGAGGCTGGGAATGCGAAATCCCCCGGATGAATAACAGGGGTGCTATGGGCTCTCTGCGAGAGGGCTGGTTATCACACAGAGGCCCACGTCTCTTCAACAAACTCCCACGGCGAGTAAGAGACATGAGGGACATCTCGTTAGACGACTTCAAGAGAGCCCTAGATGTCGAACTGCAAAAAGTGCCAGACGAGCCCATCCTCGCAAGGGAGCGGGCTGTCGCTTCAAACAGTCTACTGCACCAAATCACCACCCATAACGAGGGGCGTCGCGCTCCTTGGTGCCGCTAGAGGAGCGGCGAACACATCCAAAGGTATCCAAAGGTAAGGTATCCATACACGCAATCATATATATAACCCACGTCTACGTCATCCATCATCATCAGTATTGGTCTATATAACACAGCCAAGCTTCAATGTAGATCAGAGATCCACTAAGCTTTTCTAAACTGACCCCTCACATTACCATAGCCACCCACAGCGCTAGACCGTCGGTACATTTATGTTTCCCAAATTCATCACTCTAATCAGAACGTTAACTATTTTATCTGTTATATTTTGGTTGTTGTTGTTGTTGTTTGTCCCCAAGCTGCCTGGCCGAACAGCCCCAAGGCCCCGAGCAAGGCCAAGGCCACAACCGAGCGCCCCCACAAAACCCTCCCCGCCGACCACAATAAAGCCTGGGTGACCGAAGCCACTCCATGGCGGGGAGCTGAGGAGGGCGCGGAAACGCCCGGGAAACCAAAGCCCCACCCAGGGCCCTGTGCCCCTCAGCAATTATGAAGAGAAAGTTGAGGGGCAAAGGAAAGATGTGACGCTTTGGCTTCCAATCTTGGTAGATTAGGAGGTCAATCCACGCAAGAGACGCCGTCACTTGAGATCTAGAAAATATATAAGTAAAAGGAACAGTCAGAGTAAGCTATGGGTATGGCAGAGATCGCTCAGTTCTCACTCTGATAGACCAGCCCATCACCACATGACTAGAACCCAATCCTCTCAGCATCAGCTAGGAAAGGCCCTAGAAAGCCGCCTTTGGCGGGGGGATAGCTCCCCTATTTCAACCCTTTTCGGGGTTGGGCACCCGCCATGTTATATTTTGGTTATCAGTGGAGGCTGTGTTCAGCTTAGGAACCTAATGGTTAATTAACCTCTAATCTGCGTAGCCCCTATAGTACAGTATATACCATACCCTTGTGCGTAGGTATTCTGATTAATTCCTCACTAAAATAGTTAATTTTCCACAAATATAATTAATACTTATCAATATGCGCCTATTTTATGTTTAATATGAAGATAATACCCTGTAGCAACAATAAAACAAGTGGGAATTTAGTTTGGATGTTCAAAATCGCGAATTATTACCGAGCTGTTCATTCATCAAATGTGAGCTAGCCGGCCGTACACCCTCTCCTCTCGAGGCCTGAAGCATTACTGACTTACTCCCTCACACTCTCCCAGTCTCTCCCTTACGCAACACACATGACAACACCACGGAACCGGCCTGGAGATGGTGACATGTAAATATACCAATGAATAAGGGAATAACAGGGAAAATAGGTGATAATTGAAGGGGGGGGGGGGAGGAGGGGACTTTGAAACATGTGAAGGAGTGATGGAGGTATGGAGGGGAATTATCTCACTTAACACCATTTTTCTATTTTTTTAAAGTGCCACTGGGGTGTTTTAAATGTTTTTTTTTAGGCCTAGGATCTTAAGAGTCTCCCAGCAGTCGCCCAGTAAAACCTCTTCAGAGTCTCCCTGCTGCAGCCAGGTTAAGATACTATTTATCCCATTTACTCGTAGGGAGCAAAGTAATTGTCTAATATTTTCTACAGTAAAAATTAATCTTATTGAAGGATTTAGAAATGTGTGAATGCTGATGTCTTTCACATACCGAAACAAAATCGTATTCACTGTTGATTTATGAAGATGAGTTTGACATTCCTCAGTTCTCAGAAAGCAGGCTTTTATGCTATACTTTATGTCTAACTATGCCAAAGGCTTTACATATGTAATGATAGAATGGAGGCCGAATGCATATCCCTAATCGTTCCTGCAATAAGTCAAATTTACTACCATCAAGATCCTTGGTAATATTTGTGTCTTTACCATAAACCAAAAGTCTGTTGAGTTTTGTTGTTTCGGTATATACTGTAGTACAAGTGCGTGCAATGATAAGTGGAATATGTTTCAGGTGATTGTAAGGAGAATGTAAGTGTACTCAAAACAAATAGACTTAGGAACGTCCTAGGATGGCTTCAGCATATTCAGCATATAAGGTTTAGCAGATAGTCAACAAGAGTATCGACGCAAAACTCAATATCTCTTATGGTGTGTCGATGCTCTCAGGCAGCCTAAGAAAAGACCAACCATCTTCTAACTTTAGGCGAAAAGTATTCACAACTTTCGGAGATTAATGGAAGTTCATGCCTCGCTGATGGAAGACCGAACTGAAGGTAAACAAGAGCTTTTATTTTCCAACTACAACTTTTGTCTTTAAATACTCACAATATTTGTTGCATTTGGGTATGAAACATTATAAGATGGTTTATCAGAAGTAGCTCGACTCTTACATAATTCTAAATCATATGCTGCCAAACTATAATTACCGAAGAATATATTATTTTACCATGTTCGACGTATGCCAGTTGCTTCACTACTTTCTCTGCATCACGCACAAGTATAAAGTCTGGCGAAATGTATGTTTTGTTTATAATGTCGACATTATCTGACTGGCATTATCAATTTGGTCGACATATTATATTTACCTTAAAAATACATCATGTTTACTTACATGTATTTAACAGGCTCAAGATGCACATATGAAATATGAAAGCAATGTCAATTAACACGACATTATTATTATATCATTACATCCACAAACGTCCTTAACATCTAACCAGACACACAATAAAGTGTAGGGTTACTAAATGATGAATGATTGCAACTGCCGGGAATCGAACCCGGGACCCACAAACAGGACGATAGTGCTCTACCACTGGGCTGCCAAGAAGATTATAAGTTTAGCCCACACTCTTCGTACATAATATACCTTGTCGATATATAGGAACATGTACTGAGTGTTAGATTAAACCCAACCTCACTATGATAGCCGAATGGATGTACTGAAACACGTGGATATATTATTATGAAAGCAATGTCAATTAACACGACGTTATTTGTGGGTCCCCGGTTCGATTCCCGGCAGTTGCAATCATTCATAATTTATTAACCCCAGACTTTATTGTGTATGTGGTTAAATGTTAAGGACGTTTGTGGATGTAATGACATATGAAATATGTTTGGGAAAAACAGTGCATGCCACTATTACAAATCAATTGTCATTCCCCATGTGCATCATTTCACACACGCACCCACCCTCATATACTGTACACAAGCAAATGGACGCACATGCCTTCATTATGGCAGTATTTACACAAATATTTCTACACGCAAAACATTTTACTTTAAACATATACAAATAAGTGTTCCGTTTGTCATATTTTTGTTTGCCATGTAAATATAAGAAGATAAAATGAAAAGGAGATAAAAGGTTGTATGTACTAATTATTATGATTTGTATATATATTTTACGTTCACTAGTTTCTACAGGTCCGCCAATCATATTCTCACTTCGATCTTGTAATGCCGTTAAGAGTCTTCAGGTGCACTGAGAATTAGTGTGGGAGAAAATCAAAGTCAGAGAGAAATATAAGAGAAAGGGAATTAGAGAATGATGAAGACAGTGAGACGGGAGAACAGTTAGTAATGGAAACAGTGAGGCAGTGAAAACTAAAGGGGGGAAACATGGAGGGTTTGAGTTGGGCAGGGGGGTATGCTAAAGGGAAACTATGAGGAAGGAGGTAGGGAGGGAAGGAGGAAAATAATGCAACAAAAATACTTCATACCACAGCCACCATTATAACAACTAAAATAACAACACAGAACTACATACCACCGCAGATTCTTGCTCTGTACAGGGGCACAGTGCGTCCTTGTATTAAGTATTATTCACATGTGTGGGTAGGATCCTCTCACACTGCACTTCTAGACAAAGTAGAAAGGAAGGCCTTTCATATCATTAATTTCCGATCACTCACATACACTCTGCAAACTCTCTCCGCCGCAATGTTGCATCTCTCTCGCTATTCTATCGCTACTACAATAATCAGTGTTCCTCAGAGCTCTCCCAGTGTATACCATCTCCTCTACGTCAGCTACGTGGTACCCGTCTTGCAACACAATCCCACCCCTACTCTGTGCAACTCTCCAACCCAAGAGTTAACCCGGCAAGTGCTGAAACAATAATAAGAGTTTTACCGCTGCGCTGCGGAACCCCTTATATAATCCCGGTTTTTGAACGCGTACCAAAACCGCGGTCTTACAGCCAGGCGGCTACAAATTGGTGTGGGTGCAGTACAACTTGGCAACTCTCAATACCTCCACGCCACACGCTCGCCCCGCACCCACTCAAGCAGTACCCAAGCACTTGTCATGGAGCCTAGACGTCCCTCACGCTCTCGCCCTGATGACACAACCAGCCCTCCTTCTGGTGGTGTCAGCGGCCGTGGAAGGCAGAGAGTGGCTGCTAAAGACCCGGACTTCCATTACTACAGTATGAGTGGCTCCGAGGACGAGGAACCTGCACGTAAAGCACGTAAAACACATGCAAGCAGGGGCAGTGCACAGAGGTCATTGTCTTTCGGGGACACTGCCACGACCACCCAGGCAACTGCTACCACCACTACCACTACCACTGCAACCACTGCCACCACTACCACCGACGCAGGAGGCCGCCCTGGGGCTGCAGGACCTGCGGGGGCCACTGGGAAGACAGGGAAGGCATGGGTAAGAAAACTTGTACCTCTGCCACTACCACCGTACCACCACCACCACCAGCCGCCCCTGCCGGCCCTTCTGCCCCTGCCCCTGCCAAAGGGAAGAAAGGGACGAAGGGCAAGGTGACAACGGCGACAGGGACAACCATAATATTGCCATCCAGGGCCTCTGCTTGCCCTGCCAACGCCGCCCTAACATACAGCTGACTGCCGTGGCTGACCTTGGACAGCGACACACAGACTTCCCTCCCTCCCACCCTCCCTCTCACCCACTCACTCACTCCAGCTCTCCCCTGAACACATTCATAAGGGTTATATATCGCATAATTGGTCTATATGCGGTATATTCATTGTTATATGGATCGCCTACATACGTTCACGTACTTTATATATAGCATGGCAGTGGTGTAAATACGATATATACGTGATATTACAGCTGTGACGTTAACCACTCCGTTAGAACCGCATGGCTTGTCCTACAGTGACTCGCTAGGATCGCCAGGGCAGTGGATGGGGCTACAGTTTATGTATTAGAGTGTGCTTTATTTCATATGAAAGCTTGTGTCATGGGCAGTCCAGAAAGGCTCTTTGTTTTCACCCATGTCAAGGCTTTATATATTTAATTGTAAAGTATATGTTTTATCATTAACTAGTAATGATGGGATCTGGGAGAGAGAGAGAGAGTAGAACAGAGTGAGAGGGAGCGCGCAGTGTTTTCGTCCCGCTCAATGACGTCACGGCTGGCTGCCTCGTGGGGGTTGGTGGAGAGAGGTCCTTACCATGCTGCTAGCTCCCTTGCTAGTGGCTAAAGGACTTGTAACCGCTTTTTTCCCACGCGCCTCGAGCTAGTGTGGGTATATATTATACAGTTCCTCGCCGCTCTCTCCCTCAGATCTGGTTTCTAGAACGCATCCATCTTTTTTCCTTGCTACCTGTCCCCCGCTCCGCACCTGAGAATCTTTTCCTCTGCCTACCTCTCTCTTTTTCATATCTTTCACCACCTTTTTATTAATATTATACCCCCTCTGGTTAACTCTGCAAAATCAGCTTCATGCTGGCCAGTTGTATTGTGCGTTAAGGTCTGATATAACCCATATATGTTAGTTGTTAAGATAAGTGGATCACGAAGCATTGGTTGGCTTTCAAATTGCCGCTTCCTATAATTATTAGTGTTCTGCTGGATTAGATAATGCTAGACTAGGAGTCTGATATTATAAGGTATTGTTTCCTATGAGTGCTGGCTTTAGGAAAAAGCTGCACGACATACCTGAGAACTGGAGTTGATTGAGTAAATTCTAGTCTGTGTGCCATTGAGAGTAGAGCATGCACGAATGAGGGCTTTTTGCCTATACCATTCTGCACTGTTCTAGTCTCGATTGTTTGTCTTTGAGGTACGCCAGGAGAACGCTTAATACTTCGGTATTAAGGTTTCTCAAGAGAGCTACCCTTCCCTATAACGTAATATTTGACGCACAGACTTGAGATTTGCACTAGGCTATGCGGCATGCCATGCGCACCAGTATCTCGTATCATTGACTCTAGCTAGACTTTATCAGTCAAAGTAGACATTAAGTATATTAACCTAATTACTCTTTTTATGTATACCCGTTTATGATTACACAAGCATTTCGCAGCCTAGTTTGATGTATTGAGACACAAACGACTTAGGCTCTTTTTGTTGATAGGAATACTGCATTGTCGTGGCGATTATTATTATTGTTGTAGTGTTTAGGATATTCTTGGCTCCGACGGCATTATATATTCTGCCTTTTTGTGTGCATAGCCTGCACGAGCATTGTTCCGCTGCCTGCCTTTTTGGGTTCCATTTCCGATACGAGCATCTTTAAAGCATCTAACATTTAAAGAAGATTCCTTGTTAGTGTTGAAGGACTTTAGTGCACTTTCTTTCATGCAGGAGTGCCTGACATTTATTGATTAAAGTAACGTAAGCTGTAACTTCTCTTACCACCTTACTTTGTATACCATAACCAAGCACCTTCGGTTATAGGTAGTAATAGGCTGTTTTCACATAACATTAAGCCTAGAGTAGACGCACATTTATTGAGAGTTTGATAGCCTATTATTGCATATAGAACTCTGTAGAGTATTTGTGTTCTTTGTTCACTGGGAATATACATCAGAGGTTGGATCTAGCGCTTTCCGTTGTAGCATTTATGCCATTACTAGTCCAATGAATAAGAGCCCTGATATATTTGAACCCCAGTCGTAACAAATGGTGACCTTACCTAGGATTTGGTGAACCTACATTTATTAAGCAGGGAACATTTGTTGTTTTGGGGAATATTTTGCGAGGATCAACAAGAATATTTTTTTTTTTGCAACATAGTATAGCCCTTGAGTATTTCCGAGAATTTTTGTGTGTATATCGAGGTATAAGAGTTTGGGGTGCTTCTTTTCTGAATATTGTGGTGAGAAATTTTTGTGAGCATCATGTCTTATACCGGATCAGAGGAGAATGGAGACACAGTACGTAATGTCGAAACTGAGGAACAGCAGTATGGTGAAATGGTTAATCAGGGTGGGTTGCCCCTGGGGGGACCACCGGTGATTTTAAACCGTAACCGTGTTCCTGATCAGTCTGTCTCGCACTTATGGAAACTGGTTCCGGTGTTTGATTAGAGTGGGGTAACAGAATTTTTCGCACGCTTTGAGAAGAAGTGCCAGGAACACCAGTGGCCAGAGAATAAATGGGCAGCACTTGTATCCTCTAGATTAAGAGGCAAGGGTCTTAAAGCCTACGATGCGTTACCTTTGGAGTCATGTATTGTGTATAAGGATCTCAAGGAGGCTGTCCTGAGGGCTTACGAACTGCAACCAGAAACGTACCGTTTGAAGTTCCGGGGTGTAACTAAGGGAAGAGATAGCACCTTTTTGGAACACGCCCGGGACTTTTCCGATGCTATGGGGAACTGGCTCCGATCTGAGAAGGTCACAACATTTGATGAAATTAAGCAGTTAATGATGTTGGAGCAGTTCTTTAACACCTTACGAGCAGCCTATGCGGTTTATTTATATGTACCGCCCAGCGGGGTGTTTTTAGCCAAAATAGGGCTGTTTACGTGATCATTTTCATGCCTAAATAAGACCCAGAACGTAAAACAAGTATCTATCCCAGAAAGGGCATAAACAGAGCTTTCGAATGACACCATAACGATCCTTTTATGATGGCTAGTTTTCTTGCAATAACCGTGCAACGCGAGTGCAAAAAGCATGTAATTAGGCAATTTCCCCATACAATTCCGTATATAGCGAGTGAGAGAGGGAGGGAGGAGGTGGGATTCATGTCAGTAGGTTCGCCGCGGTGGTCGGGAGCAGTCATACGCTCGCTACTCTCCTGCCACCACTTGTCTCTCTCTCTCAGCAACATTACGTGCTGAAATTGCCACACGATATATGTCGAGCGCCGCCACATAGTCCAGCTTTATTTAACTCGACTTATGTTGCGCGCCGCTAATTAAGGGTTAAGAGCACGGGCGGTGATCTAACTTTGAACTTAAAGGAGAAAAACCCAAGAACTCTAGTCGAAGCAGCAGAAATGGCTGATCGACGGCTGTCGTTGATTCGGGGTTGCGGGTCCTCACAGAAGTACGATGCAAGTGCAAGGGACCATTATCCTCCCCCTCCCCGTAGAAATGACACATTTAAACAAAAGAGCAAGGAAACTAAAACTGAATCCAAACCTTACACCACGCCGTATAAGAAAAGTCAGGGGCCTGTTACATCACAGTATAAGCCGAAACCGAAATTTATGTGTTTTAAGTGCCACAAGGAGGGTCATAAAGCAAATGAGTGCCCTAGTCGACCTCCTCCGGCAGCCGTGTCTTTTGCTCACGGCATTGGAGTGTTCAAGAGGACATCGGAGTTTGTTAGAGGCATTTCTTCCGAGGTAAATACACTGCCAGTGCAGAAGGATCCGGAAGGCTTATTCCCTGTCCGTGATGCCTTTAGTGACCACAGGGGACTCGGTTGTGTGGAGTGGGGGGGTAGAAGACATGAGGTGAGAATTTTGCGTGACACTGGGGCATCGCAAACACTGTTGAGAAATTTCACTGGTAAACCTGTCAATACGGCGCGGGTGGTTGTGGTTCAGGGAGTTAATGCGACAAGGTCATACCCGCTTGTAAGAATGAAGGTGGAAGTTGATGGTGTGACTCGGGACCTGGATGTAGGAATTGTGGAGAAGTTACCTGTTGGGGGCGTCGACCTCCTTCTCGGCAACGACTTTGCGGGACCTACTTCTGAGGCTCCACCCTTGGTCGCTGCCGAGAAACCGGCCGACGTGAGTAGGGAGGAGCAGGAGTGGGTTGAGAAGTGTCCGGTGCAGCCTATGGCGTGTGTTGTCACCGGAGATCCTGCATCCAGGGAGTCACATTCTGGTCAGCAATCTTTAGATCAGCGGAGGAAGGGTACCGAGAAGGGGTTGAAAGTTGATGCGGTTGAGCGTTTAGTGTCAAAGGACCTTCTCGGGGACTCATTATTAGGACCACATTTCGAGTCTGGAGAAGACCCAGTAACTGTTCCTGAAGGGGCAGAGGATGGGCTTAAAAAGACGAGAGTTGAAGGAAGACAGTGATGCACAGTCGGGAGATGTAGCAACAAGGTACCCTGACGCATACCCTATGAGAAATGGGTCGGCGAAGACGGTGGTCCGAAGCTTGCTAGTGTATTTTTCCCGGTATGGTTACCCGCAGGGGATTCAGTCAGTCCAGGGACCCAACTTCACTTCTAGCCTCTTGGTTCAAGCAATGCCGCAGCATGAGATTGTTGGGGTTGTGTCATCTGCGTATCATCCGGAGAGCCAGGGTGTGTTAGAGCGATGGCACTCAGCCTTGAAATCTGTGCTTCGTTGTTGTTGCTTTGAGAGTGGGAAGGATTGGGATCTTGGCCTGCCATGTGTTTTGTTTGCTGTACGGGAGGTACCTGGGGAGAGTTTGGGATTCAGCCCTAATGAGCTCGTCTTTGGACACCGTGTCAGAGGGCCTCTTCATATGGTTGAAGAAGTATGGGAGGGCACAGAAAAACCTTGTTCTATGCTCAAGTGTGTCCTCAACAGTCGAGAACGGATGTTGCGCAGTCTGGAGTTGGCTGGCCGTAATTTGACTAGCTCTCAGGCCCTCAGGAAGGACAGGTACGACCTCAAGGTTGAACTCAGGGAGTTTCACGTGGGTCAGGAGGTGTTGATTCTACTGCCCCTTGTAGGTCACCCCTTATCCGCGAAGTACGCTGGTCCTTATAGGGTGGTGGAGGAGCTATCAGACCTGGATTACTTGGTAGCCACTCCAGACAGACGGAAGCGCAATCAGTTATGTCATGTTAATCCCATGAAGGAGTATGGGAGGCACCCCCCTGAGCCTCTCACTGTGCCTGTGATGAGGTTTAGCAGTCAAGGTGGAGAAGGAGAACGGGACAGTCAAGCTCAGGTGGAGGATAACTGGAAGGATAAGAAGTTCAAATGGGCGCCTGAGTGTGAGAAGGTGTTTAGAGAAGTAAAACACCTGTTGTGCACTCAGCCGATCCTCAGGGCCCCTGACTTTAGCCTACCTTTCCAATTTTTTTTTTTTTTTCTATGTGATTGAGGGAGGCAAAAGGCATTACTGCCTATAGCGAGTGCCTCCCCCATAGTTGAAAGAGTGACAGGGCCAAAATCAAGGGACGTTCGAGCCAAAATGCCTGGACACACAGAGTTTGAAGCAATTTAAGTCATAGGAAGAGGGAAAGACTGATTCTGGGAGAGAGTTCCAGAGCTCAGCTGTTGAGTAGAAGAAAGTTTGAGAGTAACGTTTCACTCTTGGGTTGGAGAGTTGCACAGAGTAGGGGTGGGATTGAGTTGCAAGACGGGTACCACGTGCCCTACGTAAAGGTGGTATGCACTGGGATAGCTCTGAGGAACACTGATTATTATAGTAGCGATAGAATAGCGAGAGAGATGCAACATTGCGGCGGAGAGAGAGAGATTGCAGAGAGTTGGTGAGTGGACGGGAGTTAATGATACGAAAGGCCTTCCTTTCAACTTTGTCTAGGAGAGCGGTGTGAGAGGAACCTCCCCACACATGTGAACAATACTCAATACAAGGGCGCACTATGCCCCTGTACAGAGCAAGAAGCTGTGCTGGGGAAAAGAACCCCCTAAGGCGGTTGAGCACACCCATCTTCTGGGAGGCTGCCTTAGCAAGACTGGTAATATGGTCCTTCCAAATGAGAGCAGAAGAAAAAGAGACACCAAGAATATTGAGAGAAGATGAAGGGTTGATTTTTGTATTGTTGAAGAACTAGCAATGGAGGCTAGTGGTGTGGGGGCTGGTGCCGTCCTTGTGGAAAAGGACGATGATGGGCTGGAGCATCCTGTTAGTTTCTGCTCGGAGAAGTACAATTCGGCCCAGGGGAGCTGCTCTGTTGTCGAAGAGGAGCTGCTGGCGGTTGTGCTTGCGCTGGGGCATTTCGAGGTCTATGTTCCAGCCTATGGTCCGGTCATTGTAGTTTACCCAGATCATCACCCTCTCAAGTTCTTGGACCAGTTTCACAATCGGAATATGAGGCTGACCAGGTGGTCACTAAGGTTATTGGTATATAACCTGGACATACGCCATATTGCCGGTTGTGACAACGTGGTTGCAGATGGTCGTTCAAGGGTATATGATCCTGGGTAGATTGACACACGGGTAGCCTCCTGCTTTAGTTTGAATAGTATTTTGCGCTTGGTGCTTGTTGGCTCGTGGTTGTAGCCCAGCGTATTGGGTCGTAAAGCAGGAGTTGAGCGTTTGGTATAGAAGAAAAAACTAGGTTTGCCCCTATAGTGCAGCCGAAATAAACAAATTATAAACATAAAAATCAAATAAAAACTCTTTCTTTGATAGTTGAATTTGTTTAGTATGTTATAGCAGTAATTCTGAGTTGCACTCCTCTCAGAATGCTGGGCTAGAGAAGCTCGCTCTTGAGGAGCATAACTACATATAATTTAACCTATGGTGTTGGGGAGGGTTATAATTTTGAAAAATGTTTTGTTGAAGAACTGTGCCAGATATTTTACTGCCGCTGGGTGATGGGAAGTGGAGATGTAGCATGGGTTCTAACCATCAGATTTTTGTGAGCCTTGGGGCCTCTGAGAAAAATCTTGGGGGGGTGTGACGTTAACCACTCCGTTAGAATCGCATGGCTTGTCCTACAGTGACTCGCTAGGATCGCCAGGGCAGTGGAGGGGGCTACAGTTTATGTATTAGAGTGTGCTTTATTTCATATGAAAGCTTGTGTCATGGGCAGTCCAGAAAGGCTCTTTGTTTTCACCCATGTCAAGGCTTTATATATTTAATTGTAAAGTATATGTTTTATCATTAACTAGTAATGATGGGATCTGGGAGAGAGAGAGAGAGAGAGAGAGAGAGTAGAACAGAGTGAGAGGGAGCGCGCAGTGTTTTCGTCCCGCTCGATGACGTCACGGCTGGCTGCCTCGTGGGGGTTGGTGGAGAGAGGTCCTTACCATGCTGCTAGCTCCCTTGCTAGTGGCTAGAGGACTTGTAACCGCTTTTTTCCCACACGCCTCGAGCTAGTGCGGGTATATATATACAGTTCCTCGCCGCTCTCTCCCTCAGATCAGGTTTCTAGAACACATCCATCTTTTTATCTTGCTACCTGTCCCCCGCTCCGCACCTGAGAATCTTTTCCTCTGCCTACCTCTCTCTTTTTCATATCTTTCACCACCTTTTTCTATCTATCTATCTATCTATCTATATGCTCTGGCCCAATCCCCATTTTGGGGGTAGCCGAATCAAGACAGAGCAAGAACAGGGAAAACACAAAAACAACATAAAACAAAACAAAAATAAAAAAATAAACACAGATAAAAAGCACAAACTCACACACATCCAGGTCACCCAGGAGAAGACCCAGAGACCAGGGTCACAAAGGTCGCTCCAGCACTCCCCAGTCCCTGACCACCCGGAGAGGTTCCGATCTCGGCAGGCAGACATGCAGCGGAGCCAAAGCCACAAGCCCTCCCACCACACTTCCAGGCACACCCTTCATATTAATCGTCCCCCCGGGCCAGGCGCCTGATGGACTATTATCTAGTCGAACTTGCGCCCGACCCCTTACTCCAAATGACCACGTGTTCACTCAACTATTCACAAGCATTCTCCATTCACTCCTGTCCACCACCACTTCCCCTGCCTGATCTATAGTCATTCCTCTATCATCCAAAGCCTTTCTTACACAGTCTCTCCATCTCAATGGGGGTCTTCCTGCCCTTCTATCTCCCCTTGTACCTGACTCACATATTCTCTTTGTAAGCCTTTCATCTCCCATTCGTTCAACATGACCATACCAGCTCAGCACCCTTCTGTCCACTCTGGCTGACAAATGTTCCTGCTGCCCCACTCTCCTACGTATCTCTTCATTCCTCAATCTGTCTCTACGAGTAACTCCACACATACTCCTCAAGCAGCTCATCTCCATCACATCCAGCCCTCTTTTCTCCTTTTTCTTCAGAGCCCATGTCTCAGCCCCATACATCACTGTTGGCACAACAATTCCTTGATACAGTGCACTTTTTACTTTCACTCCGAGATTTCTCGTCTTCCACATACTTCCCATTGCTCCGAAAACCTTCCTTCCTTCACACACTCTCTGTTTTACCTCCACTTCCATACCTCCACTCCTGCTTATCGTTCCTCCTAGATATTTAAAACACTCTACTTGTTCCAATATTTCCCCATCCAGCCTCACATCTAGATTCACCCTATGCTCTCCCCTATTACACACCATTACTTTACTTTTATTGACGTTCACCTTCAGTTTCTTCCTTCCACAAACCACACCAAACTCTTTGACTGCCCGCTGCAGTTTCTCATCAGAATCCGCCACCAATGCTGTGTCATCAGCGAACAGCAACTGATTCAACTCCCAATCTCTACCATTCTTTCCTACTAAACCCAATCCTCTTCCCAGTTCTCCTTTTCACCTCCCTCACCACACCATCCATAAACATATTAAACAGCCATGGTGACATTACACAACCCTGTCGCAAACCTACCTTTAACTCAAACCATTCACTCAACTCACAATTTCCTACTCTCACACATGCTCTGCTCCCTTCATAAAAACTCTTAACTGCTTCTAACAAATTTCCTCCTATTTCATAAATCCTTAACACCTTCCACATTGCTTCACGGTCCACACGATCATACGCTTTTTCCAAGTCCATAAAAGCCCAAAATATCTCCTTATGCTTCTCTAAATACTTCTCGCATAACTGTCTTACTGCAAACATCTGATCCACGCACCCTCTTCCCCTCCTAAAACCGCACTGTTCTTCTCCTATTGCAACTTCCGTACACTTTATTATCCTCTCTATCAACACCCTGCCATACAGCTTTCCAACCACTGACAATAAACTAATACCTCTATAACTTGAACACTCCTGCCGATCTCCCTTCCCCTTGTACAACGGCACAATACATGCACTCTTCCAGTCTATTGGTACCATTGACACAACAAAGTACACATTGAAAAGTCTCACCAACCAATCTATTATCACATCTCCACCCTTCTTTATACACTCCACAGCAATACCATCCAAACCTTCTGCTTTTCCCGCTCTCATTTGTTTCACTGCTTCTTTCACCTCATTTTCCTCAATCCTTTCATTCATTCCCTGCCACCTGGGTGGCCTGGGTAACCTATCTCCATCCACCTCTGCTTCAATCACTGCTTCTCTTCCATCTCTTGTATTTAACAAAGATTCAAAATACTCGGCATATCTTTTCCTCACTTTAACTGGTTCCACTAGTAATTCTCCATTTTCATCTTTCACTGACTCTTCCCTCTTTTGTCCTCCTTTCCTTACTTTATTTACCTCCTTCCAGAACATCTTCTTTCGTTCTTCAAAATTCTCACTCAGCCTTTGGCCCCACCTTTCGTTTGCATCTTTTTTCGCTTCTCTAATTTTCCGTTTTGCCTCTCTCCTTTTCTCCTTGTACCTCTCCCACACCTCAACACTACCATCCTGTAAAACCCTCTCAAAACACTGTCTCTTCTCCTCAACTGCCTTTCTCACCGTATCATTCCACCACTCGCTTCCCTTCCTGATACCTCTGCCTCCTACTTTCCTTTTGCCGCATACTACCTCTGCACTTGCTTTCACTCCTTCCTTAAACTGTTGCCATTCAACTTCTACTTCTCTCTCTTGCATCTCTCTCACTTCCATCCACTTTTCATTTAGTCTTTCCTTGTACTCCCTCTCTTTTTCACTCTTCTCTAACTCACTAACTTTTATTACCTCTCTTACTTCACGCTTGTCTCTTATTCTCCTGTAACTTTTAACTCTTAGCTTTCCCTCCAACAGGTAATGATCTGACATACCCTCCGCCTCACCTCTCATCACATTCACATCCAGCAGTCTACACAATCTTTCCCTTGTCACCAGCACATAATCCATCAATGCCCTCTCTACAATCTCTCCCCTCACAAGTCTATGCCAGGTGTACTTGTGTATACGCCTTTTTTTGAAGAACGTATTACCTACACTCAATCTACACTCTTCACATACATTTTTCAGTCTTTCTCCACTCTCGTTTACACCATCCACACCAAAACTACCGATGACTCCCTCAACAGGCTCATTTCCTACCCTAGCATTTAGGTCCCCTAAAACTATAACATTTTCATTTTCATCAAACCCTTGTAGACAATCTCTCAAATCCTCCCAGAAACCCTCTACCTCGTCTAACTCTCTTTCACTTCCTGGTCCATACGCACTTACAAAAACCCACCTTTCACCCTTAAACCGCATTCTCACCCACATTAGCCTTGATGACACCTCTTTCCACTCTTTTATAAACTCTCTCAACTCCTCCTTCACAATAATAGCCACTCCTTCTTTCCCCCTGACTCCCTCGTCTACTCCAGACTTTCTACCTATCACGTTTCCAAAATCCACTTCTCCCTCTCCTTTCATCTTTGTTTCATTCAGTGCAAGGACATCATACATCCTTCTTTCAAATAACCTTCCAATATCCTCTCGCTTCTCATTCGTACTACATCCACGCACATTCAAAGCTCCTATTCTTAGGGTCCGGGACCACGAACGCGTTCCCTCGCCCCTATCTCTGTCTCGTTTTTTTGGTAGATTTATTTAAGGGGAGAAGGATACCAGGCCCCCCGCCCCCGATCCCCTTTAGCCGACTTCTACGTCTCGCCGGAGAAAAGCGGTGGTGGAAATTTCTCACCCCTCCACCACAGAGGAGGCTACCTGCACCAGAAAGTGGCGGGCGTTGGGGTCGCCGCATCCCTACGCCATTTGAAAAAATTAGAGATGCAGAAGGAGAAAAAGATAGAAGGGGCTATGGGAAGTAGAGGACACCAACCCTCACTCTGACAAAGGGTCAGCCCACCACTGGGCTGACCACCTTTTTATTAATATTATACCCCCTCTGGTTAACTCTGCAAAATCAGCTTCATGCTGGCCAGTTGTATTGTGCGTTAAGGTCTGATATAACCCATGTATGTTAGTTGTTAAGATAAGTGGATCACGAAGCATTGGTTGGCTTTCATATTGCCGCTTCCTATAATTATTAGTGTTCTGCTGGATTAGATAATGCTAGACTAGGAGTCTGATATTATAAGGTATTGTTTCCTATGAGTGCTGGCTTTAGGAAAAAGCTGCACGACATACCTGAGAACTGGAGTTGATTGAGTAAATTATAGTCTGTGTGCCATTGAGAGTAGAGCATGCACGAATGAAGGCTTTTTGCCTATACCATTCTGCACTGTTCTAGTCTCGATTGTTTGTCTTTGAGGTACGCCAGGAGAACGCTTAATACTTCGGTATTAAGGTTTCTCAAGAGAGCTACCCTTCCCTATAACGTAATATTTGACGCACAGACTTGAGATTTGCACTAGGCTATGCGGCATGCCATGCGCACCAGTATCTCGTATCATTGACTCTAGCTAGACTTTATCAGTCAGAGTAGACATTAAGTATATTAACCTAATTACTCTTTTTATGTATACCCGTTTATGATTACACAAGCATTTCGCAGCCTAGTTTGATGTATTGAGACACAAACGACTTAGGCTCTTTTTGTTGATAGGAATACTGCATTGTCGTGGCGATTATTATTATTGTTGTAGTGTTTAGGATATTCTTGGCTCCGACGGCATTATATATTCTGCCTTTTTGTGTGCATAGCCTGCACGAGCATTGTTCCGCTGCCTGCCTTTTTGGGTTCCATTTCCGATACGAGCATCTTTATAGCATCTAACATTTAAAGAAGATTCCTTGTTAGTGTTGAAGGACTTTAGTGCACTTTCTTTCATGCAGGAGTGCCTGACATTTATTGATTAAAGTAATGTAAGCTGTAACTTCTCTTACCACCTTACTTTGTATACCATAACCAAGCACCTTCGGTTATAGGTAGTAATAGGCTGTTTTCACATAACATTAAGCCTAGAGTAGACGCACATTTATTGAGAGTTTGATAGCCTATTATTGCATATAGAACTCTGTAGAGTATTTGTGTTCTTTGTTCACTGGGAATATACATCAGAGGTTGGATCTAGCGCTTTCCGTTGTAGCATTTATGCCATTACTAGTCCAATGAATAAGAGCCCTGATATATTTGAACCCCAGTCGTAACACAGCCAACAGACCCTGTACAACTTGGCAACTCTCGATACCACCCCGCCACCCCACACTCACTCAAGCGGTACACAAGCACTTGTCTCCCGCATAAACTCTTTCACCTCAGTTCCCGCCTCTAAACTCTCTCATAATTCGCTTTTATGTCTCATGTTTGGTCTATATGCGGCATATTCCTTGGTATATGGGTGGTCTACATACGTACACATACCTACACATACTCCACATAGCATAGAAGTGATGAAAATAGGATAAATACGCAAGATTACGCCCTAACCCTCCGTCTCCTCCCTCTCATTCTACACCCTGGGCGCGCGAATATTCACCCGGGAAATCTTGCCACGCGATGACAATCTGGCCGCGCGATGCCATTCGCTCCACTTTCTTCAACTATGGACCGCCCCCCCCGGCATTTTTTGTGGGGTCAAATATATATGGCTCGATGCGCGCGAACATTCCCTACACGTTGATGTACTTTTCATCGATATTTGCAAGGGTCGTCCAAATCGTCATACCTCCGCACAGGGGTGCCTGTATACTATAGGGGGTGCGCAGTGGAGAGGTTAAACGTTACTCATTCTTCCATTCAACAGCTGAGCTCTGGAACTCTCTCCCAGAATCAGTCTTTCCCTCATCCTATTACTTAAATTGCTTCAAACTCCATGTGTCCAGTGTGGCGTCTACCAGCGTTGGCAGAATCGCCTCTCGTTAGCCACTAGCGCTCGCCAGGGACATCGAAATGGGCTACAGTTATCCGAGAATGTTGTTCTTTCTTTCCTAGTAATCGCATTGTCGCAGACAGTCCAGTGGTGGTCTTTATTTTCGTCTGTGACAACGAGAAGTATTTTATATCATTAATAGAATATAAGATGCATTGTGTGAAGTTCTAAGGAGAGAGAGAGGCGAGAGCATGGTGGTAATATGTGCGTGTGTATATATGTGTTGACTCCCTCGCTCGGAGGAGTTTACCCGCTCGCGCGCGGGCTTTCCCGCGCCTTTGATTGGCTGCCGGATCCTGGCGCGTCCTAGGAGCCTGCTGCCTTGTGACGTCTCGGCCCGTGATTGGCCGACCATCGCGCCCTTGCGGGCTCCTGTGTAACTAACCTCCTCCATGAGGGTTCCCAGGAGCTGTTCTCCTCAGGACAGGCTTGGCACGCATGCTTCTAACCTCCCTTTGCATACTCTCCCCCGATCACCACCTTTATCACTGTTTCTCTCTCTGAACTTCTTCTTTTCTATTACTTCTCACCTTTATTCAATTACTTATCCCCTCGGGTTCTGCATACGGTTTCCATAGCCGGCCCATTGTATTGCATGCGCCGTCCTCTGAGATATTTACATGTACTTAGAATAGGTTTGAGGGTTCTTAGTTAGTATAGGTTAAGAACTCTGTGTGTCTCCATTATTGATTTAGTGTTTCTGCTCTTTTATTTAATGCTAGACTGGGATAAGGTAACTGTAGTCGTTGTCTCTGATGTGTGTACAGTTTGCTAATACCTACACAACTTCGACCGGTCCTGTGGTAGCCTGGGTTGTCTTTTCGGCTGCGTCCTTTGCGAGTGCAGCATTGTGTTGACTGAGGGCTTTGGCCTGTTCCAGTTCCACACTTTGCTGCCTCTTTGCTTGTCTTTAGAGGGTCGCCAGGATAGAACCAGATACATGTGATCTGGATCTATCAAGAGAGCACCCCATTCAATTAACGTAACTTAAAGGATGCAGTCTTGAGGACATCGCTAGGCTACGAGCCTCTCTTGCTCAACCCCAGTTCCTTACGTAGAGTGTCCCAGCTAGACATTATTAATCGAGTAGACACTTGTTAGTATTATTATGTTCCTTCCAACAACCAACAATACTCCTAAAATCGTTTAATGAAATTTACAAACACATGTGGCAGTCCGTGGACTCGAACCCAGGATGCTAGTGGGAGGATGGTAGTAATATCAAGCCCACCCTTCACCGGAGCTGCAACTGCAGGGTGTCAGGTGCCAACTCTGACAAGAACATCAACGAGGTTACAGTTCTTTTACACCATGATGCCACTAACCCTCATCACTGAAATTGTCCGCCTAACCAATCTGTACCAGACATTTCGAATGGGTGCACGAGTGCCTACCGCACACTCCCGGTTATTTGACTGGCATAACGTGACCGTGCCAGAATTCTGTATCTTTCTGGCACTTGTCATGCTCATGGGTATCGTCAGGAAGCCCAACATGACGCAGTATTGGACCGTCGACCCCCTTCTGGTCACCCCCATCTTTGGCAAAGTAATGTCAAGGAATAGGTTCCAGGCTATACTTTCAAATCTCCACTTCTTCGATACCCTCGACCCTGTTACTGTGGCCAGCAAAGATGCCATGCGTCGGATAAGGATGGTATTAGATGAATTACGACGGATCTTTAGCGAATCATTCAGCCCTTACAAAAACATGGTGATCGACGAGAGCTTGGCATTGTGGCGTGGACACATAAGTTTCCAACAATATATCCGGACGAAAAGGCATCGTTTTGGATTCAAGTTTTTTGTTATGTGTGACTGTAAGACCTGGTACATCCAAGACATCATTTTGTACACCGGTAAACAGACCGACATAACACCTGACAGATAATTGGGTGTGTCTGGGGCTGTGGTCATTACTATGATGGAGAAATACCTTCATCGTGGCCATGTAATGTTCACAGACAATTGGTACACCAGCCCACTCCTTGCCCACTTCCTGGCCAACAACCAAACAGGTATGTGTGGCCCAGTCAAACGCCTGAGGAAGAAAATGCCCAAAGTTGGACCAATGCCAAAAAAACAGGTTCAATTCTACTCTGCCAACAAGATCATGATTACTCACTGGCACGACAAGCGCGAAATCTTCCTCCTCTCCACCGTCAGTCGTCCACTCGTCCACCTAAGTCAGAGTGTTGACTGGGCAAACAACAGGAAAAGACAGTGGAAACCCGAGCCTGCGCCCCAATATAACCTCAATATGAGGCAGGTAGACCAGTCTGATGCCATGATCTCGTCAATTGACTGCGCCAGGAAAAGCATGAAGTGGTATAAGAAAATGTTCTTCCACCTCCTAGACCTGGCGCTCTTCAATTCCCACGCTCTATACCAATATGTGACAGGGAAGAAAGAGGTGCTGAACAGGTACACCCTCGAGGTCATCAGAGAGTTGCTACTTGAACACTCGGACCAAAGACACCCAGAGAGACACCAAAGACTTGAGGACACGCCCACACGTTTAGTTCAAGGTCACTTCATAACCCCTATCGAGTCAACGCCAACAAACGTAAATCGGCAAAAAAATGTAAAGTGTGTCACAATACCAAAAGACGACCTCAAAACAAGAGAAAAGACACAAGATACGAGTGCAGGGATTGTGGTGTGGCACTGTGCATTCACCCTTGCTTCATGGAGTTCCACACACTACTAAACTACTGAAAAAGACAGTAAAGTAATGTACAGTTATATTTATAAGTACTAAACATAAGTGACATGTAAATATCGTATATACAGTATAATAGTAAAATTGTGACATAAAAAACAAATACTACTGAAAAAATGACAGTAAAATCATGGGCAGTAACAATTATAAGTGTATAAGTGTATGAAATAATACAAATAAGTTAAATGTAAATATACTTATAAATAATAGCAAATAATGTGACCTCACAAAACATAAAATTGTGACATAAAAAACAAATACTACTGAAAAATGACAGTAAAATCATGGGCAGTAATAATTATAAGTGTATAAGTGTATGAAATAATACAAATAAGTGAAATGTAAATATACTTATAAATAATAGCACATAATGTGACCTCAAAAAACATAAAACATTGTGTGATTGGTGTACTTTCTGGGTCCGTATCTCTGTTTCTGAGTGTGCGTACATCCTCAAAACTATTGTGAGTTGCTAAAAGTAGTCCATACTCAATGGTGATATACTCTAAATATTCCCAAAGTATCCGTGCAAACACAAAAAGAACCCTATAAAACAAATAAATGTTCGACGAAAAGGCACACAAATCTACGGTCTCAACACTGAAACTTTCTTCTTCACTCGCGACCATCGAAGACCGGATTTCGAGTGAAAATTTTCAAGGTAAGTAATTTTTTTATTTTATTTTTTATTATTTTTTAATACATATCTATATATTAGGCCAATAAAAAAAAATCGAAAAACCTCTGGCACTGGCAGAAGCACACCTTCAAAAATCGCTGGCACTCAGCGGGTTAAACTGTTGCCATTCAACCTCTACTTCTCTCTCTTCCATCTCTCTCACTTCCATCCACTTTTCATTTAGTCTTTCCTTGTACTCCCTCTCTTTTGCCCTTTTCTCTAACTCACTAACTTTTATTACCTCTCTTACTTCACGCTTGTCTCTTATTCTCCTGTAACTCTTAACTCTTAGCTTTCCCTCCACCAGGTAATGATCTGACATACCCTCCGCCTCACCTCTCATCACATTCACATCCAGCAGTCTACACAATCTTTCCCTTGTCACCAGCACATAATCCATCAATGCCCTCTCTACAATCTTTCCTCTCACAAGTCTATGCCAGGTGTACTTGTGTATACGCCTTTTTTTGAAGAACGTATTACCTACACTCAATCTACACTCTTCACATACATTTTTCAGTCTTTCTCCACTCTCGTTTACACCATCCACACCAAAACTCCCGATGACTCCCTCAACAGGCTCATTTCCTACCCTAGCATTTAGGTCCCCTAAAACTATTAACATTTTCATTTTCATCAAACCCTTGTAGACAATCTCTCAAATCCTCCAGAAACCCTCTACCTCGTCTAACTCTCTTTCACTTCCTGGTCCATACGCACTTACAAAAACCCACCTTTCACCCTTAAACCGCATTTGCACCCACATTAGCCTTGATGACACCTCTTTCCACTCTTTTATAAACTCTCTCAATTCCTCCTTCACAATAATAGCCACTCCTTCTTTCCCCCTCACTCCCTCGTCTACTCCAGACTTTCTACCTATGACGTTTCCAAAATCAACTTCTCCCTTTCCTTTTATCTTTGTTTCATTCAGTGCAAGGACATCATACTTCCTTCTTTCAAATAACCTTCCAATATCCTCTCGCTTCTCATTCGTACCACATCCACGCACATTCAAAGCTCCTATTCTTAGGGTCCGGGACCACGAACGCGTTCCCTCGCCCCTATCTCTGTCTCGTTTTTTTTGGTAGATTTATTTAAGGGGAGAAGGATACCAGGCCCCCCGCCCCCGATCCCCTCTAGCTGACTTCTACGTCTCGCCGGAGAAAAGCGGTGGTGGAAATTTCTCACCCCTCCACCACAGAGGAGGCTACCTGCACCAGAAAGTGGCAGGCGTTGGGGTCGCCGCATCCCTACGCCATTTGAAAAAAATAGAGATGCAGAAGGAGAAAAAGATAGAAGGGGCTATGAGAAGTAGAGGACACCAACCTTCACTCTGACAAAGGGTCAGCCCACCACAACAATATTTTTACTTGGATAAAATCAATTTTATAAGATGCTTTATTCCTACATCTTATCGCCGGTCAGTAAAATATATTACTAATCAGTCAGAAAATAACATATTGGTTGTATCATACTCACTTTTATTTTGATATTTATACACACACTTTACTTAGACAGACAGTTGTTAAAAGTAATGTGCATACTCGGTTTGGACATTTTTGTAAAATAATGTAAAATTGTTTATGACATTCACCATCAATACTGATGGTGTTAAATATAGCCTGCAGTCTCCTACATGAAATTTTACATTTCATGTATGGAAAGACTACATATTATTGACCAAGTATAGTTGGCTTTGAAACAAATTGCTTATCACATGACTTCACTAACAGTGACCAAATTACACCCATAAATCAATCCTACACATATGACTTCATGCAAACATTTTTAGATTGAGGTAGAATTCATGTTTTGTTTTTGTTTTGTTGTTGTATCTATGTGAGTAAGGGAGATAAAAGGCACAACTGTCTGTAACGAGTGCCTCCCCCAGAGTTGAAAGAGTGACAGGGCCAAAATCAAGGGACGTTCTAGACAAAATGCCTGGACACTCAGAGGTTGCAGCAATTTAAGCCATAGGCAGAGGGAAAGACTGATTATGGAATAGAGTTCCAGAGCTCAGCTGTTGAATAGAACAAATACTGAGAATAATGTTTCAATCTTGGATTGGAGAGTTGCACATAGTAGGGGTGAGATTGTGTTGCAAGACGGGTACTACGTACCCTACGTAGAGGAGGTGGTATACACTGGGAGAGCTCTGAGGAACACTGATTATTTTAGTAGCGATAGAATAGCGAGAGAGATGCAACATTGCGGCGAAGAGAGAGAGATTGCAGAGAGTTTGTGAGTGGACGGGAGTTAATGATACAATGCAGGACAAATTGAATAGTACAAAATAATAGGATAGCACATTCTCTCTCTCTTCCGTGCATATTTGTAAGCACACACTAAATATCAGACAGACTCTCCACCTATGGTTATAATACATTATATTAACCCCTACTGTACCAGAGGGTATTACTATAAATGTACCCTCCAGTACCAGGCATTGTGGCCAAAATAGCTTCAGAGTCAAGAGGGAACACCCTCCCACCCCAAAAGTTGGAGGAGTACTGACTCAGCTAACCTGTGGGAGCTTAGATCCAAGCTGAGAAGTGTTGCCAATGTCTCAGAGCAGTTTGTACAAGTCATGGTACCACGTACTGCACAATACGAGAAGTTACAAGGACCGTACTGCACAATACGAGTAGTTACAAGGACCGCACCGTATATTATGGACGGCGTCACTGGTATTGACGAGTTACCTTTTTACTGACGGTCAACAACGTATATAAATAAATACATTATATATATTTACTAAGATGTAGCTGATTTGATCTGAACATCAATGTAAATGGATATATTTGGTTATAGAGAATCGCAAGAACTCACAAAAATTGTTCAGTAGCTTTACAGACTACAGACAATACACAAACGAATTACAGATGTCTATCAAATTAATAGGTACCGATTACTATAACAATGTGTAAGGAACACATATTTGTTGAAGAACCAGCCAACAGTCTTTTATTTTACTCGATCCTTTGTTGATATCATATCTTGTTTGTTTTATTGTTTTGCCCTTTTTATTGCTTTGCATATACATTACATAAGTGTTATTGCTATATATGATATTATATGTTACTGGGTACTAACAAAACATGAACGAATATTATATGCCAATGTATTTATAGGTATATAAGAAAGGATAAACACAGTCACATTAGGTGAGTGGTTTCCAGAACAATAAACCCCATGACTCTTCTCCCTCATCTTCAGCAGAGTCAGGGCTGTTAGGAAGGGTAGTAAAGAGAGTAGCGTGCATGGTCATTAACGGTGGAAGAGTTCTTGGTAAAAACAATTTTAGTATTTTGTATGCACCCATGAATTTAAACGCATTATCGTTAAACTTTTCTTAACTTCATCATATATTTGTTTTCTTATCACTCTTCCACGAATCAGGAGAGGACATATAAACAAGATACATATGGAGTGTTTTATGCGTTACATGCAGGCGCCATGTTATTGTCGTCTCATTCAGCGTGTGTCACCAGCAGAATCTAATGTTTTGTTGGTAGCCAGTCTAGGGCAGGTCGCATTAATTATAACCGGTGATATGTGTTATTTAATCTAATTACCATAACCTACCTGTCTTTTTCTTCGCATTCTTTGATATTTTACGACGCCTTTTACTTCCGTTATTCATTGAATTCTTATTATTACTATTGTAGACACTAGGTATAATATAATATTATATATATATATATATATATATATATATATATATATATATATATATATATAGAAAGTCAATTTAAGTAAAGTATATAGGAGTGATACTTTCTTCGTGAAAACCATTAATGATAAGATAGTCTAAATTGCTATTGCTACTTGACGAGACAGAGAAAGGAGTGAGGAAACGCGAATGGGGTCTTGGAACCTAAGAACTGAAACTTTAAATGTTGTTTATGTAAATATGGGCTCTTGCCCGAGTCGGCCAGCCCCAGCCATTGGGTATACAGTATACTTATACACAAGCTGACTTCCATCTGCTTGAGCAAAAACTAATGAATTTCGCCTACCTCTCTTGTGTTTTTGCTTATACTCTATTCTTCCCTTAACAAGCCATTTCCTCCCTCCTTGTTCATTTGTTTCACTCCTTCAACTCTTATTATTCCCCCCATCCTTCTGTTCATATTTCGCTCTTCGCTATTGTTTTTCCCATCTGCCCTGTCCTCTCTTCTTCTTCTCTTTTAGTATTGTCTCTCTTTCTTACCGCTCACCTTTCTTCTTGCGTTCATCTCGCTCCATCTCTATCGTCGTCTTTCACTCTCTACATGAGAAACTGGCACTTATGATTTCCCATCTCACAAACTCCCTTATCCTCTCCCGATTATATTTTACTTAGTCCAACACGCGGTCACATTCATTTTTGTCTTCATATATTTACTCTCACTTTTTGTGAGCCCCCCCCCCCCCCCCGCTTAAAACTTATTCTGGCACCCCGTTAGTATACATGCCAAGTATGGGCTCTCCATCTTGAACACTGCGGGAGTGGAGGGGGGCAACCCCCCCCCCCCCCTCGAGCTTAAAATGTCTTCTGGTACCCCCTCAGTATGCACTCCAATTAAGGGATCTACGTCGTTCGTGAACAGACATACAAAAAGTGCTCTTTATATTATATAGTAGATAAAATAATATTTTTGTGTGGCTAATGTTTCCCTTCATCCATCTGTATGAGCCTTGATATGTTTTTTTGTTTCTGACTAACTTTTGTCCTCTATCATTTTCTAATTCTCATCGTATTGGGCTTCTGTTTGTTGTGCTATGTTTGGCACCTTGTTTACACATGATCCTATTTGTCTACTCCTGTGTATCTCTTACATCTCAACCTCTCTCACTCACTCTCACTCTCTCTCTCTCTCTCTCTCTTTGAGAAAAGTCGGATTTTGAGAAAAGTCGAATCAATAGAAATGGAGGAGGAGTTCTGTTTTTTATAAAGGAAAGTCTTAATCCCGTCTTAATGTCAAAACCTCAAATTGCGAACATAGACATATCTTACGTACTATTAAATAATAAACGAGGAACTAAAATAACACTAGCTTTATTATACAGACCCCCAGCTCAATCAGTGCAAACTGACAGTGAAATTTATGAACAAATTGCAGAAATAACTAACATACAAGATACCGTAATTCTTGGCGATTTCAACTTACCCGTGACTAAATGGGGCGATATTCTTACTTCACACTCTGGACACGACCTCTATGCTAACTTGCAAGAGAGTTAACTTTTTCAATTTGTACAATCTCCGACCTGTGGTAATAATGTGCTTGACCTTGTACTCGCAACAAAAGAAGAATTAATAGAGAATTTGAATGTTGGTGATGAATTCAGTAACAGCGACCATCGTACGATAACTTTCACTTTAAAGTTTACTAGTAACAAATCAAATAGCAGCATTGAGAGAGTCCCTAATTTCAAGAAAGTAAATTTTCATAAACTTAAATCAAAGC
>JBAKBP010002100.1:0-59582 GCA_037953745.1 Lithodes maja
CATGTACTTTAACTCCTCCCGTAAAGCTGGCAACTTTACCGGGGGCACACGGTAGGGCACTGACTTGAAGGGCACATTATCACCGACGTCCACGTTGTGCGTTACCTGAGTAGTGAGACCTGGGTGTTCGGCGAAAACAGAGGGGTATGACCTGAACAGGCCTAGGACAGCAGCACCCTGGTGCTCAGGCAGGTGACTTACAGCTTGCCTAGCCTCTTGTTCAGTATTCCCCGCCCACTGTTCCGCGGAAATGACACAGTCCCAGCTATCCTCCTCAGCAGCATGACTGTCCCCACCTCCTTCTCCACCCTGGCCGCTGCAGGCCAGCACAGGGACAGTGAGAGGCTCTGAGGGGCGTCTCACATACTCTTTCATGAGGTTAACATGACATAACTGATGTTTTTTTCTACGGTCAGGTGTTGCAACGAGATAATCAAGGTCGGACAGTTTCTTAGCCACCACATACGGCCCAATAAACTTGGCAGAAAGGGGGTGTCCAGGCAAAGGTAAAAGCAACATTACCTCCTGACCCACCGAAAACTCCCGAAGCTTCACCTTGGCGTCATACTGGTGCTTCATGACCGCCTGTGCATTAACCAAGTTATTACCTGCCGCTGCCATGCAACCTATAAGTCTCTCCCGGCTCTCAAGGATATATTTAAGTACAGACCCCGGCTTCTCTTCGCCCTCCCAGATCTCTTTCACCATACTTAAAGGTCCTCTCACATTATGGCCAAAGACTAGTTGATTTGGACTGAACCCCAGGCTCTCTCCTGGGACTTCACGTGCAGCGAACAGAACATACGGCAGACCCAAATCCCAATCAGTGTCATGTTCTGCACAGTAACAGCGTAGCATACTCTTCAGGGTCGAGTGCCACCGCTCCAAGACTCCCTGACTCTCGGGATGGTAGGCTGACGACACTACAGAGCATATACCGTGCAACTGAAGGGTTTGCTTGAACAATTTGGATGTAAAATTGCTCCCCTGGTCTGACTGCACCTCACGTGGAAATCCATAACGGGAACAGAACAATAATAAGTTTTTAACAACTGCCTTTGCCGAGCCGTTTCTCATGGGGTATGCGTCCGGGTATCTCGTAGCCACATCCATGATTGTCAACAGGAATTTATTGCCACTACTAGTAGGCGGGAAAGGGCCAACCAAATCTACTACAACTTTGCTGAACGGAGGCCCGGTGACAGGTATGGGAAACAAAGGTGCCTTCGGGATGGTCTGGTTAGGCTTCCCCGTTGTCTGGCAGGTCGCACACCCAGCCACCCATGCACAGACATCAGCCTTGACCCCAGGCCACCAGAAAAACCTGCCCAATGCCGCCAATGTTTTTGTTACCCCCAAATGACCCGCCACCGGCACATCATGCGCCAG
The DNA here is from genome assembly GCA_037953745.1 of Lithodes maja. NCBI lineage: Eukaryota > Metazoa > Arthropoda > Malacostraca > Decapoda > Lithodidae > Lithodes > Lithodes maja. The sequence continues at coordinate 1,390 of JBAKBP010002100.1, forward strand.
ACACAATAAGGACTCTCTATACTTATTTGGAACAACCACCTGGTCTACTACCCTCGCACCGCCCTCCCACTTCGATTTGGGGTCTAGAAATCTGCGGTACAATATCCTGTTGAGCCTAAAGAAATCTCCCGGCTTCGCATCCCCATCTTCCTCCAACTCTATGGCACCATTGCTATAACGAGCTAGGCTAGCGTCTTGCAGCTGCTGCTCACTAATGTCCCTGGGCGTCAATGCATCAAGATGGTTTTGTAATAAGACATTACCCCGGCTAGTAGGCTCTACTGCCTTAGTGGCTCTCGCTACAGCTCTTGCCTCACGCGAAGTCTTACCCAACTCTGCCTTGTTACACACCATATCTGGGCCAGAGTCAACTCCCGTGTTTATTATAGGTCCAAGTACCGAATCACCGAGAAGTGCAGCAGAATCAATGTCCCTTTTCCTGCCCTTAGCAACCTTCTCCTGATCCTTCCTCCACTGTCCCCGAGGTTGAGTGCTAGGCTGTGCAGGAGCCGCAGAGCGAGATCGGGTTACCACACAGGCCATCTTATCCTGTTGGCACCTCCCAACCCATTCCCGATTCTCACCATCCACGTCGGCCGCCCTCTCGGCAACGACTAAGGGTGGAGTCCCGGAAGTGGGCACCGCAAAGTCGTTGCCGAGAAGAAGGTCGACGCCCTCAACTGGCAAACACTCAACGATCCCTACATCCAGCTCCCTGCACACCTCTCCCACTCTCAACTCCAACCTCACAAGTGGGTATGACCTCGTAGCATTTATACCCTGCACCACAACAACTCTGGCCGCATTTATCGGTTTCCCTGTGAAGTTCCTCAACAAAGTTTGCGAAGCCCCCGTATCCCTCAGCAAGTCAACCCTCCGTAGTTCACTCCCCCAGCTCACAAACCCGTGTCCCCGATGGTCACAGAAAGTGTCCCGGACAGGTGTCGAGCCTTCCGTACGCTTCTTTACCGCGTGTGCCTCAGCTGCTGACAACCTACCCCGGGCAGTTGCTGCAGCCTTCAGAGACACACCGATACTGTGAACCAATGACACCGGCTTAGCGGGAGTGTTACTAGGGCACTCACGTGAATAATGGCCTAGCTTCTGACATTTGTAACATTTCACATCCCCAATGGGCTTCTTCCCTTGTGCGGGCGAAGAAGGGGCCTGACCTTTAGTAAACGGGAGAGGCTTGTGTTTGTAGGTGTTATTAGGTGCAATGCATTTAGTGTGGTTATGTGTGTCATAAGATGTGTTATTATCGAAAACTCTGGTGGGTGGGGTATAGCGCCCCTTCTGCCCTGACTCAGCCCTCTGAGCGGCACCGCAACCACGAATCAATGATAATCTGAGGTCTGCCATCTTGGCAGCCTCCTCTACTGTCTTGGGACATTTTTCCTTAATGTTCAGCGTTAGATCGGTTCCAGTACATTTGTAAAACTGTTCCAGATAGAAAAGTTGCTTAATTTCCTCAGCCGACTCTGCGTGCTCGGACCGAAACCAGTTATTACCTGCATCTGTTAAGTCCCGTGCGTGCTCCATAAAACTGACGTCGCTCTTCTTATTCACGCCACGGAACTTCAATCTATAAGTTTCGGGTTGCAGTTCGTAGGCCCGGAGCACAGCCTCCTTCACCAGTCCATACACTACACTCTCGTCCAGTGACAGTGCATCGTAGGCTTTCAACCCCTTACCCACTAGACGTGATGAAACTAATGCTGCCCATTTAACCTCCGGCCAGTCATACTCACGACACTTCTTTTCGAAACGAGCAAAAAACTCAGTCACTGCTGTCTCATCAAATGCGGGTACTAACTTAATTAAATGCGAAAGTGAGTCTGTAACCCGGTGCCCACCACCGAGATGACGCCCCGTGGTCTCTACTCTAGACTTCTCGACATCCATTTCAGCCTGGTACCTGGTTGCATCCTGATTGGCTTGGATTCTAGCAACCTCTATGCGTTCTATACTAGCCTGTTGTATCTGTATCTGAGTCTCCTGCAGCTTAAACTTAGCTAGTTCTAGCTGAAATAACATCTCAGGAGACAGGCCTGGGGGGGGAGAGCACAAAATGGGGGATCCACACCGAGACGTGTTTACGGGTAAGCCAGCTTGCCCTTGAGAACCCTCCTGCTGCATCGTGCTAAGACTCGCTGGCTGAGGGCCCAGCTCAGGGGTAGAGTGGAATGGAGGCTTGGAGGGAACCCCCCAAGACCCCACTCCACCCACCGCCCCATCGCCATCACCCAACAAACATGCCACCAAATTCTTCTTGGGCCAACTGTCAGGACAGTCCCGCCCCAAAACCGTGGCTAAACAGCGAAGACCGTAACAATCAATAGCCTGCAGGCGCTGTTCGGTCAAAGGTGTCTGCAAAAATGCCCGGGCATCCCTCTCTCCACTTATAACACTCCCCTCCCTAAACATCTGTTGTACTTGCTGGTTACTAGGCTGTACCGTGTTATCCTCCCCCGTAAATGATGAGTCATTAGACATAGTGCTGGTTATACAATTGCTGTTCATAAAAAAAAAAAAGTGCTTATTACTAATTGCAGTCTCGACTCACAAAATGTTAAAGATGCTTGAATGACTCTACTCTAGACACCCCCAACGAAACAATCTGCAAGTCCACCAATACAATAATGACACAATAAAAATTCCTCCAATATGCAAGAAAATTCTAGCCAGCTCTACTAGGTAGCATAGAATAGTTCTCCAAAAAACATGTGATAGGATACTACTGAATCCTGGCAAGGTCGCCATTTTGTTACGGCTGGATCGGCAATACATATTCGGGATTCTTGATCGTAGGACAGAAATGGCTTATGTGACAACGACACGCTCGATTCCAGTCCCAAATACTATATGCTCCAGACAACAAAAGCACCAACGCCCTACAGAGTTATCGTCTATGGTAACGAGGTACCTTAACTCGGCGAAAGTGTACAACAGGGGTAGGCTATGAGGCTAAACTCCCTCAGACATTTATAGGTTACGTTATTACTAAAGAAATGCAATACTCAAGAAACTACGTTAATATTAAGCCTCTAATAATGTAGAATAGAAGCAGGCTAAAGGTATGACAGTGAAATGCTAAATGACAAATGTACACGCCTACTTGAAAGCGCGTGCACTAGAATAACTGTCCCCTACTAACATGCACTAGCATGTAGCATACAAGATGTTCATGATCCAGTAGATACCTAATAATACACATGGAAGGAACATAAACAGTAGTCACTTATTGTAATAATGAATCTATACTTGGAATAACTAAAAGGTTGCAGGCAACAGTACTGCGCCGGTAGCCTACTACCGCATAGGCTACTTCGCTTCTCTCACTCTGTCTCCCCTCTGAGTCCGTATGCGCCCTACGCAATAGAACTCCGGAAACAGCAGCAAAACGACAGTGCAGTTAATTGATACATGAAAGTATTAATAGTGTTGTCTAGTGTGTGAGTAATGTGTATTGTAAAGTGTTACATACATAAACTTAAAGAGAGCTGCAATGCATAGTAAAATAAAGATATCACCCACTCATCATCCCCATGTGTTCTAGCTAGCAGGCCAAGTCACAGGAACAACGAGTCCCAGCACCGAAAGCGAGAACCCAGGAAAAGACTGCAGAGAACACAAGGACAGATAAATTACGTTACTCTACTATACCGGCACTACGAGCGAGCTGTAGTCTCTGGTACTGCACTCGCTCCTGGCTCGGTAGGCAAATCAAGGCTAAGTCCTCGCCCCTCTACAGACAACTCCTGGGCATGGTCGGGCTCTTACACATGGCACTAGTCTAGTCACAAATTGGATGATGAGCTGGGCATATAACTCGTGAACATGTAGAACGTTCACCAACTATCCTCATCAAGAAGATCGCTGTTCACATTAACCCCTTAAATCTAATACATGTAAATATATGCTTGTCCTAAGAGTAATACGAGAGGTGAGTGCTGAAACTCCTTTAGGACCTCAAGGGAAGGGTATGCATTTAAATAGAGAGAAGAATGAAATGAGAGTAATGTCGTCAGAGAGAAAGAGTGCAACCGTGAGAAATTGGGAGAGAGGGCAAGGGATGTTAGAATCTCAAAGGTTCTAGGCAACCTGATCATGGAACACACAGCGAGCCTCCATGCAATGTGCAGTACGACAACATGGGCAGCCCAGACAGCATATGCAGGCGGCAATGTACTACCAACCCTGTCGCACCTAGCTATAAGCGCAGGGCTGCCAACCGGTCCATACGTCTGGCAACCATTGCTACCCTCTCGCTCTGAAGTCTAACTCACTCTCTCTCTCTGAATTCCTATTGTCTTATCTATCAACTTCTCTATTGATACTACATATTAAATGGAAGGTCTCGACATGGCTTAAAACAAAACCCACCACTGGTTAGCAAATGACGAGACCTTTGCAGAGATACAAAGAACATAGTTATACGTTGTCACACTCAATATAAGCAGCCAGCACGGTACACGGTACCGCACCGTGGCGATACAGTGGAGTACCAAGGAGTACAATCAGGTTGCGTTGCCACGCACTGGGCGTCACAATACTAATGTTATTTAAAGTCTTTTAATGTGTTATATTGGTTGCTCCAAAAAAAAAAATCTATGTCCACTGTATTCCTCTAATCATAAGGAATCTCAAAACAAATGACCACTATATTCCTCTGTTCAGTAAATCCTATGCAAGGTCGCCATTTGTTACGTCCTGGGATATATAAACACTGGGCTCTTTCTATTAGACTAGGTATGCGGCAACAAGCAACAACGGAAAACGCTAGATCCAACCCTTATCTATAAACCCAGGCAACAAACCACCCTAAACCGTCAAGAGTCCTGCCTGGACAACGAGGTATCCTATGACTCGGTTACAGGGTGCACGCACTATAGACTGCTGATAGTCAAGCAGGCTATATAAAAGATCACACAATTCAGTTGACTTAACGCTTCAAGGAAAAAATACATAACGGAATTAAATTGCAGAAACAATTTAATAACAAACTAGAAGAAAGTACATTTAACGTTACGTTAATTAATACAACTAATCATCCCTGCGTGAAAGAAGGTGAAAGCAAACAGTCCTCAAAACATCGTACAGGTAGACAAGATGCGGGTCTCTAAACTGCATGCGGCTACTGTACGATCTGATGCTTAGCTAAGAAAGTATGTTACGGATTTAGAGAACTCTTAACTCATAAGCAGGAAAAAATACTAGTGATAGGACCTACAGTGTATAATGGCATAGGTATAATTAAATAAAGGTAGCAACTCGCAACATAACCACATACAGGTGTGCTTCTCACTCTTAGTCAGGCAAGCCTGCTCGGACAGAGTCTCTAAGCCACATCCTGACTCACAATGCTCACAAAAACGGTAAACTGTGGCACAATAACAAGCATACAGAGATAATAAACCCCTAGCTATTAATCTGCCAGGTGGCAGAGGTCTAGCCGGAAGGATATAGGCTTCGGATACCCGGGCTGAGCCACCTGCTCTAGCCTAGGGACGTTCCCAGGTCTGTGCGCCAAATTACTCTAATTGAAAGGGTGCTCTCTTGAGAGACTCAGATCGCAAGTATCTGACTCTCTCCTGGCGACCCTAAAACAAAAGCAAGACGTGCTAGTGCAGTGCTGAGTGGACTAGGCAATGGCCCTTACACAACACAACGCTAGACACACAGGGACACAGACAAGAAAATGCCCCCAGACTCCCACGGGTATCCTAGTAAAGTCGTGCGGGTCCACGGGACTCGCACCAGCAGACTTTACTTAAAGGATCGCAAAAAGCCTCCCATCCGGTCTAGCCCCTGCTAACCTGACACAAGAACACACTAGCAAGCATGAAACCACCAAATATGAGACAACAAAAAAGCTTCCTAGGTCTCATTAACAATTACATCCCTGCATAAGGCCCAAAATCCTATCTAGTTATCTGAGAGCTCGTCGTTAATACAATAATAGATATAAGGTCTATCAAGGGGATGGGATAATTAAATAGATTGGTGAAGTAGTGGAAAGAAGGTATACAAAGTAAGAGAGAACGTTTCTAAGTGGGGTTGAGAGGGATAGATATCAAGGGGGTCCGAAGGGTACGACAATGAGGTGAGCTCTGAGTCTTGAATCTGTCTGGACCCCGCCCTAGGCATGCAGAATACATCCCAGGCTTGGCAACACTCAACACAGTTGCCTGGTCAAAATCCTCTACCCCGTGCGTGAGTCGAAACTAAGCCTAACGTTGCAATCAAATGCATGTGGCAGCGCTTCAGGCTCGTCCCAAGCTGGTCTCTCCACGCGAAGCAACATCCCAAGCCGGTCTCTCTCTCCCGCTCGTTTCTTCCCGCTCTCACTAGACTTACATCTTATATATTATAATGAAACAATCAACTATCGAGAATAAAATATACTAAGATGCGTTGGTTAAGAATAAGGGCAGCTTCAAGCTGTGAAACAACATAAGAATATCCCAGACATTAGTTACATTGTCGTAGGATATATACTAAGGGAAAGACTGCCGGCTGGCTACCACCAGCCGGTTTCTAAACGGCTGGGCAGCCGACGCGCACGCATGCCCGCACGTGGTTACTATGCAGAAGCGTCACACTATCAACATTTGGAGGCTTTCACAGCTTGTCGCCTAATACCATTAGACAAGAATCCAGGGTGCGGACCAGTAGGAGTGGGCGAAGTGCTGAGAAGAATCATCGGAAAATGCATAATGGATGTGGTGAAGGACGATGTGCGGTCAGCGGCCGGCAATCTCCAAGTGTGTGCCGGCCACCAAGCAGGGGGAGAGGCAGCAATTCATGCCATAAGAAAAAAATATGAGCGAGTGGACTGTGAAGCTGTGCTGCTAGTGGATGCAACAAATGCCTTTAACACCATCAACAGAAAGACAGCAATACATAACATCAAGGTAAAATGCCCCAGCTTTGCCACCTATGTAGAGAACACCTATAAACGGCCTGCGGACCTCTTCATAGTAAACAACCAACACACAACAGGGATCTGCTCTGAAATCAATGGAAGGAACCACACAAGACCGGTGACCCCGTAGCAATGGCAATGTATGCATTAGGTTTCTCAGTGTTGCTAACCTTAACAAGCAATGAGGTGACGCAAGTCAAGCAGATGACCTATGCAGACGATCTCATTGGAGCGGGAAAAGTCAACGAACTCAAGCACTGGTGGGAGCAAATATCTAATGTAGGCCCAGAAATAGGGTATCATCGAAATGCCAGAAAGTCAATACTAATAGTAAAACCAGAACATTATGAAAATACGTTAGAAGCATTCGGAGGTAGTGAAGTGGTAGTAACAAAGGACGGACAGCGTCACCTTGGGGCAGTGATCGGCACGGAAGAGTTCAAGAACCCATACATAGAGGAGAAGGTCAGAGAGTGGGTTAAAGAAATTGAAAAACTGGCCAATATTGCAAAGACGGAACCACAGGCTGCGTATTCGGCATTCCCATATGGGGTCAAACATCGCTGGACCTACTTGATGCGAACCGTTCCAAATGTGAGCGCATTACTTCAACCGCTGGAAGATGCCATCAGAGACAAACTCATCCCAGCGTGGGTAAAGTCGCACACCCCGAGAGATACAGAGAGGGAGTTGCTTGCACTACCTTCTAGGTTGGGTGGGCTGGGAATCATCAACCCAGTGAGGAGGGCGACAACGGAATACCTGAACTCGGTAAAGATAACAGGGTCTCTCACTGACCGTATCGTAGCACAAGATTCTGACGGTGAAGTGGACCAGGCGGACATCTACAACATCAGAAAGACCATCACATTAGAGAGGCAAAACTCACAGAAAAATGACCTGGCACAATTGATGGGACAACTTTCCTGGGGACAAACAAGAAAACTACAAATAACACAAGAAACAGGTGCTTCAAATTGGCTGACAACTTTACCAATCAAGGCAAAAGGCTTCAATCTCAACAAACAAGAATTTAATTATGTTATTGCACTGAGGTATGATTGGCCGACTGAAGGACTGCCCGATCGATGCGTTTGTGGAACCAACAATGATGCAGACCACTCCATGATTATATAAGAAAGGAGGATTTATCAGCATCAGGCACGATGAAGTAAGAGATGTAACGGCGAACATGCTCAGGGAGGTGTGTAGAGATGTGGTGCGCGAATCATCACTCATTCCCTTGGATAGAGAGATCTTGCAGCACAGGACGGCCACCACATCCAATGAAGCACGATTGGACGTTAGTGCAAGAGGTTTTTGGACAAATGCACAGCAAGCGTTCTTTGACATAAGAGTATTTGACCCAATGGCCCATAGCTACAGCGAGCTGTCTCTGGATGCTGCACACAAGAGGAACGAACAAGAGAAGGTCAGGGCATATGGGGAAAGGATCTTAAATATCGAACAAGGCAGCTTTACCCCACTAGTCTTCACCACATCTGGAGGGATGGGACCCAGGGCCCCGTGCTTCTATTCAAGGCTTGCAGAGATCATCACAGAGAAGAAGCAACAGCCCAGGAGCCACGTCGTAGCCTGGATGAGGTGCCATCTATCTTTCTCATTGCTCAGATCAGCACTACTATGCCTGCAGGGAACAAGCCTGTCTGCACCACAACCAGCGACGGTGGCAGAAGTGGACTACGAGGCAGCAGTGGCAGAGGGTCGCGTAGGGAGGCGACTGGATTGATGTTGCATGTTGTAGAATAGTAATATCTGATGCTTGTAAAATGAAATGTATGAACAATATTAAATAAAAATCAATGTAGTTGTAGTAATCCACGATGATGAGCCTGAGTGCTTACCCCGGAATAGGAAGTAGCTGAATGACTAGCTAAAACAACTACCAAGTCGGACGCTTTGATGACTGTTCTGACCTGGTTAAGGGTCCAAAGAGGGGATGCAAAGGCTGAGTGGTTAAAAAAAAAAAAAAAAAAATAGTAGTAGTAGATGTAAACGTAGTAGTAGTAGTAAAAGTAATAGTAGTAGTAGAAGTAGTAGTAGTAGTAGTAGTAGTAAACGTAAACGTAGTAGTAGTAGTAGTAGTAGTAGTGGTAGTAAACATAAATCCAAAAATGTACTTACGATTAGCTTGCACATTCTGCTGGTAGTTTTTAGCCAGGACAGCACCTAACACTAATAGTTGCAACAACACCAGCCGCCACACTACATAGACAGAGAGAGAGAGAGAGAGAGAGAGAGAGAGAGAGAGAGAGAGAGAGAGAGAGAGAGAGAGAGAGAGAAAAAAAGAGACCGAGAGGGAGAGAGATTAATTAATTAAGGTACCCGATACTCCATATACTCGTATTTGATTTAGTTTATGGCAAAGTTGATTTCAAGCTATATATAAATGCAGTATATATATATATATATTAGTGTTTTCACAATGACGAAAGACGTGACTATACCATTTCGATTTACCTATACATATGTACAGTATTTTGATTTCCACATGTATATATCTATCTATCTCTATACTCAGGCCCAATCCCCACCTTTCCTTTTTTTCTTTGTCTTTGTCTTTTTTTTGCTTTTTTTTTTTTGTTTTTTTGGGGGGGCCGACTCAAAACAGAGGTACAAACACGTACTTACTGATGGTACTATACAGTATATATTGCTCCCTGGACGCACCTAACCCCCAACAGAGTCCTGAACAACAGTGAACCAGTCTCACGTACTGATATATCCTTGTCAATAAGCCCGGTGTATGTATCCATCCTACCGGCTCTGGGCTTATAATGTACTATTGCCATTTATTGTTTTGCTACGGTAATTTCGTCGATTGGCACAACAATCTATGAAAACATTGGCAGGTCTCGTACCGTTACTAACTCGCTCGTTATAGATCCCACGCCAAGATATACAGTATTTGACATACGCATACCTTCTAAGCCCTTAACTAGAATGTATGGGTTTTGTAGATTTTCAATATATATATATATATATATATATATGTGTGTGTATGTATCCTCCTACTTTCTCTATCCTAGTTTCAAAGCCAAAGACGGATGTTGTGCATACGCGCAAAACAAACTCACTTCCTCTCGTGTTCCCGATTTCGACTCCTCTGAATTCTTAACTTTATGGCTCAAACTATCCTGTCATTCCCATACTAAATACTTCTGTGCTGTCTATCTTTCCCCTAACTCTATTGACTTTCCCAAATTCTTTGACTAAACTCTAAAGTAGGACACATTCTATTCATCTCTCCCTTCTCTGAAATCTCCATCTTAGGAGATTTCAACGTTCACCACCGCCAATGGCTCTCCTCTCACACTACTGACCAACCTGGTGAACAAGCCTTCGTCTTTTCTATCCTAATTGACCTAGAACAGCTAGTCCAGCAACCCACCCGTATTCCGGATCGCTTCGGAGATCGGCCCAACATTCTTGACTTATTTCTGACTTCTAACCCTTCTTCTTATACTGTCAATCTTCTCTCTCCTTTGGGTTCCTCCGACCATAAACTTATCTCCGTTTCTTGTCCTATCTCTCCAATACGGCCACCTGATCCTCCCAGCCGGCGGTGCTTGTGGAACTTTGGCGCTGCTGACTGGGAGGCTCTTCGGCAGTACTTCTTTGATTTCCCATGGAATTACTTCTGCTTCCGTGGCCGAGGACCCTCGGAGAGTGCTGAACACATTACCGAGGTAATCCTATCGGGGATGGAAGCGTATATTCCATTTTCTTTCTCTCAGTCTAATGCAAAAAAATCTTGGTTTACTCACGCTTGTTCTACTGCTATCCGCAACAAGGAGGAAGCATTCAAACTGTACCGACGCCTTAAAACTCTAGAATCTCATTCTTCCTATGTTTCTGCCTGGAATCAAGCCAAATCTGTTCTCCGACTTGCTAAACACTCTTCATCAATAATAAATGCACTGAACTATCCAACTGTAGCTCTTCCCAAGCTTTCTGGCATCTAGCCAAAAACCTCTCCAGCAATTTTTCTTCCTCGTCTTTCCCTCCCCTTTTCCACTCTGATGGCACAACTGTCACTTCTTCCTTTGATAAAGCTCAACTCTTTGCTCAAACATTTGCTAGAAACTCCACTTTGGATGATTCCGGTGTTATTCCTCCCTCTCCACCCCCTCTCTCCTACTTATGCCGAATATCCTAATCTCTTCTAAAGATGTACTTTCTACCCTCTCTGGGCTTAATACTAAGAAGGCGTACGGTCCGGACGGTGTTCCTTCTGATGTACTCAAAAACTGTGCTTCCGTGCTGACTCCCTGCCTAGGCAAACTCTCTCGTCTGTCTCTCCTCTTACGTCTTCCCTTCATGCTAGAGATTTCTATCTATCTATCTATTGCCAGACGCCTTACACCCCTTAATGAGGGTGGCCATACACAGAATGCCCCCAAGAGGACTTATTCCCTGTAAGAGGGACAACCCGAGCCAGTTTAATGAAGGACTTACAGGATTGACCACTCAATTTAGGATCCGTCCGGCTCCGAGGCCCTCTGTGTATCTTGTTAGCACTATTTTTCTACAGTGGTGTTCGGCTAGTCCATCCACTAACCAGCCTTACCCTTCGGTAAGCAGTACGGATTTGTATCAGGTTATCATCCCCTAGACAGGTTGCCGACCAAGGCTGACGAGTCCCATCCACCCGGATTTTTATAAGGTTGTCTCCCCTAGATAGGTTGCCGACCAAGGCTAACGAGTCCCATCCACCCTGCAAAAAAAAAAGCTCAAAAAATGGTCCTACAGAGCCCCCGAAAACGGATTTTACATGAGTAAAAAATTGAAGGCAATTTCTCCCAAAAAATATGTTTTTGCGCGCTCACGCGCACGCGGTTGGACTTTGAGTTTTCAACCATCGGTATGGGTGCGTGGGATACTTTCATAGTTCCCATACAAATCTGAGCCCTTTAGGTGCCATAGGACCGGAGTAATTGGGACCGGAGTGACACTGACGCCCTGACCACCTCTAATATCACACCAATATATCCTGCTTCAACCTGGGCCCCCCAGTGGGTTACCGCCCAAACAATGAACTCTATGAGTCCACCTCCCACACTCTCTTAACTATGGAAGGGGAGGGGGGGGGGGGGTCCAGACTGAAGCTGGATTCCTAATTAATATTAAACACTCTGTTGCCTCAGTTCGAAACCCGAGATAGGGAACACACAAGTGCTGGGGCAGAACCGTCAAGGTTGTTACCGGGTCCTAAGCACGAACACTAGGAAAAATATGTAGGGGTTATGGATGTGTGTGTGTGTGGACTGTCTATGGGATTAACAGTGCTTATTAGTAAGGACCCCGGCAAACCTCCCATCTCTTCCCTATCACGAATTCCGAAGTAGCCACCGGAGGTTCAGAATATATGATGAACATGGAAAGATAGTAAAATGCTGATCAGAGGAAAGGAATAATAAAAAGGAAGAAATGGATGTCAAGGATTCTCTGTTAATTACGTTACCTTACTCTTATGCAAGCAAGGAAAAATAAACAGGCCGACTGGGGTGCCACAAGAGAGAGCTACCACCACCTATACTGTCTGGCCGCCAACGAGAGAATGAGGGGACCGGATGTTGCAGAGCACCGCGGAGGCCAGTCTCAAACGAAGGGGTTGCAAAATATCACCACACGATATGATAAGACTAAGACACTTCACAAGAATAACTTATACTAAAGTATTCCTGTGGTAACATATTGATTAAAACAGCGTGGCAGGTATAATAAATTACATCTTTATATTGTAACACAACTGAACTTACAATGATCACATAATTAAATAAACTTGTGTTGCTTAGCAACCTTACCTCCCGCGAGGCAAAAGCAACAAGCTGTCAACACCTCCCTCGCCAGCCACACTATCTAGCAAACTACACGTTGCCGCTTAACTAACAACTGGTTAGACGAAACTGATAACACTCTATGGGCTCATTCTACACAAATGTTTATTGAGACAAAAATGCTTAGTGGCACGGCAAAACTAGTCATGTGTAATTGGAAGGGTATCGCGGAGTGAAACTCACAATACTAGGTCTTTCGAATAGACTTGACACAACTGCATCTAAAGACAGCTAGGCGTGGCTACCGTCTAGCTACTCCTAAAAGACCCTGGTCATTGTGACACCCTCACACGGGGGGGGGGGGGGGGGGGGTTGAAGCTTTGAAACAAAACTTTCATCATTAGTTTACAACTGCAAAATATTTACATTGACAGTCTTTTGTATTTTTACATTTTATAGATTTTTTTAACATGAATAAATATAACTGACTAACTAAAAAGCCTCGTGCTCTCCTATCATTCCTCAGAGGACTCACGGGACAAACAGTCTGCCAGGACATTATCAACACCATGGATGTGCCTAACATCGAGATGATATTCTTGCAACATCAAACTCCAGCGAGTAAGTCTCTGGTTTTTGTCCTTGAGCCTATTAACCCTCTCACGACCATAGGACGCAGAGGTTGCCAGATTAGCAATAAGAAATAGATTACTCTCACTGTTATAATTACCTCTCCAAAATTAGTTTTCTGCCCACAGCTAACTCAAAGACAACTGCAGAGGTTGAAGTAAACAAACTAAAGGTTTATAGATACCCCTGACGGTAACAAAGGCTTTAAAGTATCCCTAATAGGCTCAAAAATCGCGTCAGGATGTGAGAGGGTTAAGAAACTGCAGAGGATGATGGTCCGAGTAGATTCTGAGCACGGGCCCATATGGTGGCAAATAAACAGCAAAATGGAGTAAACTCAAAATAATAGCTAGCAACTCCCTCTCGATCACAGAATAATTCTTTTGTGCTCAGTTAAACTTTTTCAAAAAGTAGAAAATGGGGTGCTCGACATCATCCAGGTAGACTAAACAATTGGGGACATCATGCACAACCCTGTCCATTAACCGCTGAAAGGTGGCGGGAGCATTCCTCAAGCCGTAAGGCATTACCTGGCACTGATACACTCCTCCCCCCACCACAAAACTATCAATTTTCTTGGCACGTTCTGGTAGTGGGACTTGCAAATAGCCTTTAACTAAGTCCACTTTTATGATGAACGTGGCTGCCCCAATCTTGTCTACCGGGTCATCAACTCTCGGTAAAGGGTAGGTATCTGTCTTGGAGAGTAAATTTACTTTGCAAGGTGGTAATTTTATAGGCTTGTTCTCTCCCACATCGATGTCATGCACCGCCCAAGATGTCAAACCTGGTGCATCCCCGAACATGTGTGGAAAAGCCCACAAGGTAGTAAACATCTCCTCAACCCTTTCCGGAGGTAAATGGGTCAATTTCTCCCGCAGGGCCAGGTACCCGTTCTCGGCCCATGTCCCAGCCGGCACAGCCTCACCTGGCAAAAGCTCCCACTCCTCCTCCTGCTCCTCCTTCATGCTTTCTACAACCAGGACACGGCATCCTGGTCCCTGGGACCGGAGAATTGGGGAGAGTGCAGAGGGGGGTTGAGAGGCACTGCAGGAGCCTTGCCTGGCGTTCCCACAGTGCATGAAATGCTAACCCCGGGACCTGGGTTATCCAACCACCATCCACCAGGCCCGGGCTCACCCTACACCTCCGACTCCAGCTGTCCAGTCAATAACATAGGCAAGAAATTGACGGTATCTGACTCAACTTTCTCTACTGACCCGTTCTGAGCGGATACAGTAGCACAAACTGCCTCAAACAACTCCCCGTTAACATGGCAGAGCTGATGGGTCTTACGTCTGCCTGGATTACTCTCCCCGACCTTAGAAAACAAGTGTGTTAATAAAGCATCATTCTGCGGCGCCTCACCAATCTCCCCCGGTGCGACGGTGGTAAGATTAGGTATAGCCTCCAAGTCGGTCTGATTCGATGATACAGGATCAACTGGTCCTCCCGTAGGGACCCGATCGCTCCCTTCAGTATCACCTCTGGCACCGGGTGAAATGAGTGAGGAGCTTTCCGCTGAGCCTTCCTCCTCGTCCTGCACACCCTCGGCACCCTGCAGATCAGTCGAATTTATGGGTGATGCAGATTCAGTAGTGTACATCCCCTCGATCAGATCTATCTCCTCCCCTAACAATTCCTCCAGCTGTGCAACCTGAGCCATAGATCTCTTGACCTCACACACCGGAAACAAATCGGGAGGCAGCTTCTTAGCCTCCTTGTTCCTCTCCTCAGGCTGCACCTGCTCCGACACCACTACCGGAGGTGGAAAGACTCTACTCCCTGCCATATCTGCTCCAAGCAGAAAATCAATCCCCTCCACAGGTAATGTGTCCACGACCGCTACTTTCGCCGTCGCCGTGACTACAGGACACCTAAGATGAACAGGAACGAGGCTATAATGGGCCTCAGTGTTTACACCTCGACATAACACAAACTCGTCAGATTTTATAGGCTTCCCCGTTAAGTTCAAACACATGGACTGCTTAGCTCCCGAATCCCTAAGAACTTTGACTGGATACACCTTCCCACACAGCTCTATTTCACCCTCATGAACGAAAGCCCGGCACCAAGCGAGCGAGGTTTCTGGACCTGCATTGGTACCTAGTTGAGACACTTTGTCGGGGGCAGGCTGTGCCACGGCCGTTGGCACCCAATGCTTCACCCTTCGGTCTGCCTCCAACCTCGGTAACAAAGTTTCATCCCCTCCTCCCTGGACACCAACCACTAACGACACAGGCTTAGCAAGCGCTGCAGAAGACATTGCCTGGGGACAGTTTGGTTTAATATGTCCGGTCTGTTTACACCCATAACACCTAACAACACTGGAATCAGGTCGGGCTGAATTTGGTGATTTTGGTTTGTCTCCACCTTTATTATTACGCGAGGAACCAGGGCCACTATTACTGTACCCTCCACTTCCACCTGCTCGGTACTTCTCATCACGTGCAGTCATGGCACGATCAGTAACACCCTTGGGCGCCAATACTCGATCGTCAGCCCACACGGCAGCATCAGACAGCTTACCGGGGCGCTTCTCCCGGATCTTTTGGCAAATCTCTTTGTCAACATTGTTGGTAAAGTGTTCTAGCAGGAAAAGCTCAACTGCCTCATTTAAATTGGTTACATTTTCACTCAAAAGCCAACGAGACAAACAATCACGGAGGTACTTAGCAAACTCAACATGAGTATGATTAGGCTTCTTCATTGCATTACAAAATTTAAGGCGATAGGCTTCTGGTCTGAGTTCATAAGCCTTAAGGATAGCCTGTTTTAAATTATCATACTCTACTAAGTCCTCCACTGACATCCTATCATATGCCTCGAGCGCTTTTCCCTTGAGAACATTTGCCACCAATCCCGCCCAGCGTTCCCGTGGCAACTCGAACTCCCTTGCTTTCTTTTCAAATCGCTGGAACTATTCAGTGACTTTGTCCTCGTCGAAAGCGGGAACGAGCTTCAGGCTACGAGACAACTTTAACTCGCTAGATTCCTCCCTGTGTACCGTGCCCGCTTGTCCCCTTGTATACCTACCCCCGTCTACCTCAACTTTGGTTCTTTGTAACTCTATTGTCATTCTCTGAGTTTCTAACCTCTCCTGCATCTCTCTCTCTTCTCTTTTCTCCTGCCTCTCTCTCTCTTCTCTTTTCTCCTGCATGTCCAATTTCTTCAATTCTAGTTTTACTAGAGCATCACTCGATAGCCCTACCGGGGCAAAAGTAGGGGGTGGTGTAGGAACATAAGCGGGACGGTAACGTGGCTGAATCATAGAAAGTCCGGCTGGGATAAATGGGGGGGGGGGGAGGTGTAACCTGGTTCTGTGCCGCCCAGCCAGCGGCAGGAGTAGAGTGTAAAGGATAAAAATGGGGTTGAGAAAGTTGGGGCACACCAGAGGGCGCGTCAGGCAACAACGGGGGATTAACAGTAGGACAGGTAAACTGGGAAGACGTTATGCTCTCATTAAAAGGACTTGGTGTGCGCGGTGGAGAGCGTGCAGGTATCTCATTAAAAGGACTAGGTGTGCGCGGCGGAGAGCGTGCAGGCGTGATATAGCCTCCTGCCGGCACAGCTGTTGACTCAACCTCCTCTTGAACGTCATAATAATACTGCCATATATACAGCTGACATGCTTCCCTCGTGGTAAGAAGAGACCCCTCTACTCCCAACACTGATGCTATCAACCTCAATTCCTCCACCCTTCTCAACTGCATTTGTGCCCATTCTGAAGAACTCCGAAGGAACACTCTCGCATCCTCCTCACTAGTGATATGTAATGGCACGACACTCTCCCCCTCCTCTCTTGCTTGTTGTTCAGACATAATAAAATATAAATGCTAGACACGTATTCTAAAAATAATTCCTCTGATCAAAATAAATCTTATTAATACTGCTGGTGCTATTCTGATTATCCTAGGCAAGGTCGCCACTGTTACACATCTGGACCTCAGTTTCTTAGAGACGGTATACGAAAATAATGACTAATGCAAATGC
This sequence comes from Lithodes maja, assembly GCA_037953745.1. NCBI lineage: Eukaryota > Metazoa > Arthropoda > Malacostraca > Decapoda > Lithodidae > Lithodes > Lithodes maja. Next base: position 18,742 of record JBAKBP010002100.1, read on the forward strand.
ACCTTGTCTCTCTACCAAACAACACCACGACACAACAGGTAAGAGCTTTATGAACGCTTCCAGGCTCTTCTCAGGGCTTAAGGTGCACACTGCCCTGCTCCTATTCTGAATAATAAGTAGAACAGAAATAATCATGTAACTTACTAGCTACGAGAACTCGAAACCAACACCGGGATTAGCAAAGCTGGGTTGGATAATCAAAACAGTTAAATACATATAGGCTATCAGCAGACATCAACGAAAAAAAGAGTGCAGGTATACTTCGAGCATAACAGGCTATGTGCGCCCTCGACAATACTAAACCGTGCGCAAACCAGCCAACGGCAATCCCCTCTCAACCCAAGAGAGTTGCACATAATAATGTTGCATATAATAATGTTCTAACAATACAAGGCAGTGTCCTAATATGACTACTAACCTCGGGGGGTTATATTAGTGGAAGCAAGTTGCCCTGACCACCTCTAATTATCACACCAATATATCCTGCTTCAACCTGGGCCCCCCAGTGAGTTACCGCCCAAACAATGAACTCTTAGAGTCCACCTCCCACACTCACTTAACTATGGGGGGGGGGGGGGTCCAGACTGAAGCTGGATTCCTAATTAATATTAAACACTCCGTTGCCTCAGTTCGAAACCCGAGATAGGGAACACACAAGTGCTGGGGCAGAACCGTCAAGGTTGTTACCGGGTCCTAAGCACGAACACTGGGAAAAATATGTAGGGGTTATGGATGTGTGTGTGTGTGTGGACTGCCTATGGGATTAACAGTGCTTATTAGTAAGGACCCCGGCAAACCTCCCATCTCTTCCCTATCACGAATTCCTAAGTAGCCACCGGAGGTTCAGAATATATGATGAACATGGAAAGATAGTAAAATGCTGATCAGAGGAAAGGAATAATAAAAAGGAAGAAATGGATGTCTAGGATTCTCTGTTAATTACGCTATGTTACTCTTATGCAAGCAAGGAAAAATAAACAGGCTGACTGGGGTGCCACAAGAGAGAGCTACCACCACCTATACTGTCTGGCCGCCAACGAGAGAATGAGAGGACCGGATGTTGCAGAGCACCGCGGAGGCCAGTCTCAAACGAAGGGGTTGCAAAATATCACCACACGATATGATAAGACTAAGACACTTCACAAGAATAACTTATACTAAAGAATTCCTGTGGTAACATATTGATTAAAACAGCGTGGCAGGTAAAATAAATTACATCTTTATATTGTAACAACTGAACTTACAATGATCACATAATTAAATAAACTTGTGTTGCTTAGCAACCTTACCTCCCGCGAGGCAAAAGCAACAAGCTGTCAACACCTCCGTCGCCAGCCACACTATCTAGCAAACTACACGTTGCCGCTTAACCTAACAAGTGCGCATGGGGGTAATTGAAAACGTCCCCCTGTGCTGACATATTTGAGGTGTTTCCGTCACTAAAATATTCATTGTACCATTAATAGCATTAATAATTATCCATATGCGCCTATTATGGGTTGATTATAAAGGTATTAACCTGAAACAACAATAAAACGAGTGAAAACAGCGTTTGGATGGTCAAAATCGGAGATAGAGCCCGCGAGTTGTATAATGTATGGGTGAGGCAAACTGCTTTCCCGCCAATTTCCCCCAAGGCCACTGAGACACAGTCGATCGATACTCTCTCTCTCTCTCTTGCACTCGCTTGCCATCAGTGATGACAACACCCTGCTTGCAACTCGCTAATGTTAGCACGAAAATATACCTCAGAATAAGGGAATAATAGGGAAAATAGGTGATAACTGAAGGAGAGGAGGAAAGTGGGGAAGGAGGGGAGGTAGAGGACTGAGATTTTGCATGGCCCAGGGGCAAAAAAACAAAAATAAAAAATAAAAAAATAATTTTTTTTTTTTTTTTTTTTCGATGTCAAAAGTTGATTTTTTATTTTACTTACTCTCAAGAGTCTTCCCGCAGTCCGCCGGGGGAACTCTTAAGAGTCTCCCCGCAGCTCCCGGGTTAACTAACAACTGGTTAGACGAAACTGATAACACTCTATGGGCTCATTCTACACAAATGTTTATTGAGACAAAAATGCTTAGTGGCACGGCAAAACTAGTCATGTGTAATTGGAAGGGTATCGGAGTGAAACTCACAATAGCAGGTCTTTCGAATAGATTTGGCACAGCTGCATCTAAAGACAGCTAGGCGCCACTACCGTCTAGCTACTCCTAAAAGACCCTGGTCATTGTGACAATATAGATATATATATACATATAGATATAGATATATATCACCCTTAACCTCTGGTAACTAAACAATCACTAGAACAAATGGGCCGTAGTATTGTACACATATTTACTGGTTATAACTCTTCAGGGGAGACACTCGCTACCTTTTGTCTCGTGCATACATAATATTATATTAGCATTAGGAGATCAAAGTTTATCCATCATCACATGATTTAACGAAGCTTAGAATTCAAGTTGAAAACTATTCATGTCTTCCATAAAGGTACCATATTCTTATGATCAAGGTTCACATAATAGTCGCAGTGTTGGGTATGCAGTTGTTTTCATATAAAAAAGTAAGTAGATGCACTTTTATTTGATTTATTCTTATGATACTTTTTTTTTTTATCAGGGATCGTAGGCTGGAAAAGTGAAATGATTACCATATTGCTTCATCAGTTCAATAGTGTAGAAACAACTCATTAGCTGATTAAAGTAATATACTGAATTTGGGATTTGTGTACCAAAATATGTACAAGTTCATCTCAAAGGGGGGTTTTGGGGGTATTTTCTTAAGCTAGGGAGCAAACTAAAAACCTCCCCTTAATGTGATCATACTTTGCCGCTACTTGACTTGAAAACAGATGGTGTAATTCGTTTTAAGACCCCCGCCCCCCCTCATACTATTTATGTTCACATTTACAGACCAGAAGATTCCCACCCCGTGTGAGTGAATACTCTTTGAGTATATTTGGTTGGCAGGGGTCATTGGAATTGTAAATTGAAAAACTGATATCCAACTTAATAATACAGTCAGGCACATTGGGGGTGAACAAAAAAAACAGGAGAAAATGTAATAATGTAATATATATTTATTTCACTCCCAACATCAAACACTTCCCAATTAAATTAATGAAAGCATGTGATCCTACCAGGATTCGAACCTGGGATACCACATACAGATCATAAACACTCTAAACATTACACCATCAAGACACCTAAGGAAGGTGGATTAAACAGTCACGATAATTTCAAAGGAGTATGATAAACCTAACTTAGCCTAACCTTACCTAACTTAGCTCTACATAATATACTCTATAATATTCCACAACTAACTGGAGAGGCAGCCGGTAGAGAGCATACCGCCTATGCTGGCGGAGGTATGCACTCTATCTATCACCTTCGAATTTAAATAACTTCTTCCTTGCCACAAATTCTATATGTTCAGCTATATTACATATGTTTATGATATTTATGTACTTACTTGCTATATTATTGTTTATTGAATCGGTTCCTAACATTGTGAGCCGCTTACGCTGACAAAGGTCTACTGATCACATCAATTGAATCACTTTTCACTTAGTGGATATCCAAATGTCGTTAAAATCGGTTTATACCTTTTCGAGATATGTTGTTTACAGACAAACGAACAGACAGACAAACGGAGACAAAATTATAACCTCCTCCAATTTCGTCGGCGGAGGTATATAGTCACGTGATGAATATATGAACATTGAGAATAATGGAGCACTATAGTCTATTCGCTGCAAGTGGGCGAGAAATCATGACCTCTATGCTCTGTAACTCAAAAAGGGCTTGAGTAAATTGGCTGTACATTTCCACACCTATTCCTTGACTGACTCTTCCCAAATATGAGAAATATTAGCTCGATTACTCTATTCGTTTTTGAGTTACAGATATTAGAGGTCATGATTTCTCGCCTACTTACAGCGAATAGACTATAGTATGTGTCAATATTGTGTGAATCATATAAACTAAAACAATCGGTTATTTTTCAGCTGAAGGTAAATTGAATCAGTTAGCAACTAATTTATCGATACTTAATGAATACATATGAAACTACTCTATATCTGTGTCGTACTTTTTCGTAATTAACAACATAATTAGCTACACAATCTTCATAATAACTGAGTAAACTAGATTGGAGCATGTCAATTTACGATCAGCTATAAATAAATCGACTATTGTGTGTGTCAATATTGTGTAAATCATATGAGCTAGTATATGTTAAGGGGATAGCCTGCTTTTTGTTCACCTTTTCTTTCTCTGGCTTGTATCCATTCGGCCCCATTCAGCCTACTGTTTTAAGACGTTTATCTCCATCCAAGTGTCGATTTCTTCCTGGCGAGTGACAGCGAGCCAGCATTGTATGGAGAAATCCGGCTTTGCCGGAGAAATGTTTCTGTCGAAAAATGTACAAATTTAGCCTGCTGCCAAACCATGTTTTTAAATATACTGGTAAAAAAAACTACACCTGGATGGGGATAACCGTCTTAAAACAGTAGGGTGAATGGGGCCGAATGGATACAAAGCAGAGAGAGAGGGAGAGTGGAAAAAAGCAAGGTGGGCCCCCTTGATATTGTGCAAATCATACGTGGACCTACTATGGGCTACCTACAGACTAACTCTAGAAGGAGCTATAATTATATATAGTAACGTGATGAACATTGACAATGATGTAGGACTCTTACGTGTTAAGGGGATAGTGGATGGTTTTGTGGGGCTATTAATTCAAGTAATTATTTATTTGTAGTTTCTTTGCTAGACCTCCATCAAGCTTAGAAAAATACCCCCTAGACCCCTCTGCAAGATAAATTTCTACATTTTTCGGTAGAAAAATATCCCGGCCGAAGGCCGGTTACTCTTAAAATTACAGACTCGCTATCGCTCGCAAGGAACAAATCGACACCTAAATGGCACGAAAGGTAAACAAATTTGACAACAAAATGGGACGAAAGGTGTTAAAATCGCCAAACTAATGGGCAGAACGTCTTTAAATCTCAAAACTAATGGGTTTAAACACGAGGGAGAAAGGGGTCCAGAAAAAAGACCAATCTTCCCTCCATATTGTGCAAATCAACTCTAGAGGGTTGTATAATAACATTGCCTCCCGTCAAAACACTGGGTCAGCTGTTTCTGTATGCAGTCTTGTGTTTGATTTGGCAATTTAATGTATGTGTGTGTGTGTGTGTGTTAAAATGTGTGTATGTAGGGAGAAAGAGAGAGATACTATAAACTTGTGAGTGTGTGTGTGTTCTTGTGAATGTGTGTGTGTGTGTGTATGGAGAAAGAGAGATACTGTATGCTTGTGAGTATTTTTGTTCTTGTGCGTGTGTGTATACTTGTGTTTGTGTGCGCGTGCTTGTGTATGTGAGGGGTACATGCTTGTAAATGTGTGTGTGTGTGTGTGTGCATGTGCTTGTGTGTTTGTGTATGTGGAAAGGGAGAACAAAAAACACTATACATATGAATTTGTGTGCGTGATCGCTGGTGTACATGTTTAAGTATTATTGGATTTGTCCATACATACATTTTTGCTCCAGCTTCGTGTTTCGTCTATAAAAATACACACACACAAGTACCTAACAGTGCCTCGGAGATCGGTCTCACATTCTTGACTTATTTCTAACTTATAATATTTCTACTTATGCTATATTCCTTTTCTCTCCGTTGGGCTCCTCCGATCACAGCCTCTGCTCTGTTATCTGTGCTTTCTTGCCAGTACGGCCCCCCAATCCTCCTAGCCGGCAGCGCTCAAGGCTCTTTGGTGCTGCCGACTGGAAGGCTCTTCGGCAGTATTTCTTTATAATTTCCCTTGGAATGCTCTCTACTTATGTGGCCGGGGACTCTCGGTGAATGCTGAACTCATTATATCTTCTCAGGCATGGAGCCAAACATCAATTTTCTTTCTCTCAGTCTAGTACAATTTTTTTTTGGGGGGGTTTACTCACACTTGTTCTACTGCTGTCCGCAATGAGGAATAAACATTCAAGCGGTACCGTCGCCTTCAAACTCAAGAATCTCATGCATTTTATGTTTCTACCCGAAATCAATACAAATTTGTTCTTCTACTAGCCAAAAACTCCTTCATCAATAACAAATGTTCTAAACTTTCCAACTCTAGTTCTTCCCATGCTTTCTGGCATCTAGTCAAAACCTGTCCAACAATTTCACTTCCTCATCTTTCCCTTCTCTTTTCCACTCTGACGGTACCACCATCACATCTTCCTCTGACAAAGCTGAATTCTTCGCTCAAACTTTCGCTTAATGATTCTGATGCTATTCCTCCCACTCCACCCTCCTCTCACTTACATATGCCCAATATCATATCTTGTAAGGATATACTTCCTGCTCTCTCTGGGCTTAATACTAAGAAGGTGTACAAACCAGATGGTGTTCCTACTGTTGTACTTAAAAACTGTTCTTCCTGACTCCCTGCCTAGGCAAGCCTAGGCAAACTCTTTCGTCTGTCTTTCCTCTAACGTCTTCCCTTCTTGCTGGAAGTTTGCTATCATTCAACCTGTCCAAAAGAAGGGTGACTGCTCTCATCCCTCTAACTATCGTCCAATTGCTCTGATTTCTTGCATCTCTAAAGTTTGTTAAACTATTCTTAAGTCAAAATGTTTTAATCATATATCTTTCCATAATATATTTTCAGATCGCCAGTATGGCTTCCTTAAGAGCTGCTCTACTGGTGATCTTCTTGCTTATCTTAGTAACTCTTGGTCAACATCCCTTCGGGACTTTGGCGAGACTTTCTCTATTGTACTAAACCATAGACTACAGGAGATCTGGACTGGACACGAAAATGGAACTTTGCAGTAAGGGACCCACAATCGGAAAACGAACCCCCAAGTTCGAACCTCGAAACCGCGAAAATGTGATATTTTCGCGGTTTCGAGGTTCGAACTTGGGGGTTCGTTCTCCAATGTTGGGTCCCTTACTGCAAAGTTCCATTTTCGTGTCCAGTCCAGATCTACTGTAGTCTATGACTAAACATATCGAAAAACCTTCAAAAGAGTCTGGCACATATCTCTGATTAATTTTCCAATCTACCCTTCTTCGGTTTCTATTCCTCTATCTGTGCCTTTGTGTCTAATTTCCTTTCTGACCTTTCCATAGCTGCAGTTGTGGACGGCCATCACTCACTCCCTCAACCTATTAACTCCATTGGTCCTCTATGTTCTGTCCTGTCTCCAGTTTTCTTTCTAATATTAAGTAATGATCTCAACTTTACCTCTATCCCTATCTACTCATATGCTGATGACACTACCTTACACTATTCTACTAGTTATTGACAATAACCCACCACACAAACTAGTTTTCCACAACAACCCAGCTTGGAATCACTTCAAAAGTCGCGTGGCGAGGTCATAGCACGCCTATCTTCTGATCTATCATTTATATATGATTGTGACAGACAAAATTTTGTTACTTTCAATGCCTCGAAGACCTAATTTCTCATTTTATTTACCCGTCACAATCTTCCACATGATTATCAATTACTTTTCAACAATAAACAAATCAACCCTTCTTCACCTCTAAATATTCTTGGTGTATCTTTTTCAACCGAGCTTTTGTAGACTGATCATAATACCACTCTTGCTATAACAGCTTCCCAAAAGTTAGGTGTCCTTAACTATCTCCGTGGGTTCTTTACCAGCTCACACAGTGCGCCAATGTTTCGAGTATTGTTCGCATATAATTTGTTTGCTATGCGAGTGAGGGAGATAAAGGGCAAAGCAAGTGCCTTCCCCAGAGTTGAAAGAGTGACAGGGCCAAAATCAAGGGACGTTAGAGCCAAAATGCCTGCACACAGAGTTTGAAGCAATTTAAGTCATAAGAAGAGGGAAAGACTGATTCTGGGAGAGTGTTCCAGAGCTCAGCTTGATGGAGGTCTAGGAAGGAAACTAATAAAATAATAAAAAGATACATAAATGAGCAAAAAATACGCCCATCCCCCCTTAGAAGGGTAAACACTAGCCCAATCAACCCTTGACATCCATACACCCTTCCTAATCTGAATGAAATCGTCTAATGATAGCCAGAATTAACTGTCAAAAACGATTTTATACAGCTTAGCAAGGATCTGCAGGAGTAAAGGCGGTGTCACACGAGCGATTTTTCCGTAAATTTTTAAGGGAGATGGTCCGGGTTTTTTTTTTTTTGACACTCTTCTCCCTCATGCTTAGCCCCAGTAGTTTCTTTGTCAATATTAAAACCTTTCGTGCTATTTAGGTGTCGATTATTTTCCCTGGCGAACGATAGTGAGCCTGTAATTTTGGAAGAACCGGCGGGGATATTTTCTTACCGAAAAATGTACACATTTATCTAGAAAGGGGATCTAATTGATGTATTTTTAAGTTTGATGGAGGTCTAGGGAGAACACTAGACAAATAATGAATACATGAACAAAACAAAAATCGATCACAAAGTGAACCATCTCCCCTCAAGAGCCATTGTAGCCTGGCAGCTTCAAAATATACGGTTCATAAGAATTACACTGCCTAATATAATATACCTTGGATCGAATAACCGAATCAAATGCGAAAGAGACAGAAAAAAACTTGCTCATCGAAAATTGCCTGAAAATGCACTCGTGTGACACCGTCCTTGAAAGAGTAAACACTAGTTCATCAACCCTCTGACTTCCACATTCCCTTCCTAATCTTAAATTACAGGCTCGTTATCACTCGCCAGGAAAAAAATCGACACCTAAATGACACGAAAAGTCTTAACCCATTCAGTACCGGAGCCATCCTTCTCATTATATTCTGGCAACTATTAGGCGATTTTATTCAATTTAAGAAGGGCCTCCAGCAATTAAAAGGCTTCAAAACGTTCTCAATTAACCATTTTAACTACCATAATTCTTCTTAAGCTGCACAAAAGCGTCTAAATATATCTGGAATAAAATGAAAAATAGTCGCTGGTACAGAAGGGGTTAACATTGACAAAGACATTGGGTGTAAGGTCTTTAAATCGCCAAACGAATGGGCCGAATTAACTGTCTAACCAATTTTATATGGTTAGTAAGGATCTGCAGGAGTTAAAGGGTAAACACCATCAACCCTCTGACTTCCATATACCCTTCCTATTCTGAATGATATCGTTTATGGGGAGATGGGTCGTTTTTCTGGTCCCCCTTCTTCCTCTTCTTAACGACCGGCACTACGAAATAAACAAGGGCACTTAAGCATGGACTAGATGATAGGCTATATCTGCTACAACGGTACGCTAATTCCAAACCCTCGAACTATTACGCCGGTGAACAAAACACTTAAAACCCTCCAGAGTTAATCTACTGGATAACGGGGTATCAATTAACTGGGTTTTAGTGCACTTCTACAAAGGCTTTCCGGTGACGGCAAAGCCTACTCACAACAGGAGTACTTTACGTTAATAAAATGCTCTTAAGTAATAACAATGTTTGAATAAACTATAACAAGATTTAATAATGGAGGATATGGCTACGTTAACTTTAGTGTGAGTCTGTACTCAACACTAAACTCTACAATGCTCTATGAAAACACTGGAAGTCTAGTCCTACAGCAATCAGATAAAGAATCTTCTGAAAACGTCTGATGCTCTAAGATGCTCGTTAATATAGAACAGAAATAATGCAGGGGCAGGACACCAAAGCGTGTATCTTAAATACACCAAAAAGTAGGATACATAATTATATATGAAACAAGGGAGTGCAACAACTCTGTGACAGCACTAATAATCGCCACTCAAAACAGTATACTTCCTTAGCCAACGTAACAGCCAAACTGGGTTGTGCACTATGCATCAACCTAGGCTAAAATAAGGCGTGAATAATTCCTAGAGCATACACAATAAAAGTTAATAAACACAATGCTGTCTTTCTCACTAATAAAGTCTAGCAGTGGCATAAAAGGTACTAGGAAACTAGGCAGAGTGCAAGCATGCTCGTAGCCTACTGTCTCCCCTTGAACAGATTTCCCTTATGTTACGTTAAGTGACTTGGAGGCTCTCTTGGTAAGTCCAGATCTCAAGTATCTGGTCATACCCTGGCGCTCCACAAAGGTCAACAAAATGAGGTAGCAAGCATACAGGTAAGTGTAGGCAAAAGCCCTTCACCTGTATACTGCTACACTCGCAAAGGAAAATATGCACAAGGGTTACAGGCTACCTAGCTTCGTCGATGTTGTACAGGCTCTGACTTGCCAAATACATAACTCAGACAACGACCAAAGATACTTTCCACTGTCTAGCATTAAATAATAGGAAAGAACAACTCAATAATTAGAAGCACCCCAACACTAGGCTACCATATGACTATGACTCTACTAATCCCTAAAGCTAGTGCAAAACATAATTGTGAGAGCTGGAGCTGGTAATACGACTGGCCGACTATGGAAGTCGTATGCAGAACCAGAAGGGATAAATAATTGAATAAAGAGAGGAAGTATTGGAAAAGAAGAAGTTCAGAGAGAGAAACAGTAGTATAGGGGGATATATTGGGGACAGATTGCAAAGGACATGTAGGACCAAGCACGCTATGCCAAGCTCTGCAGGAGAAACGCGGGCAGGAGCCCCCCAGCACTAACAAAGGCAGCGGCATCCAATCACAGACGACTACGTCATGAGGAGCAGGCGTCATATGACGCGCCATGCCCGCCGGCCAATCACGAGCGTGGGAAACTCCGCCCGAGCGAGGGAGATGCACGTACATACAGACGCACATAATACCACCACGCTGCTCGCTCTCTTTCTCCTTCAACTTCACACAACATATCTTATATTCTATCAATGATATAAAATACTTCCAAGTGTCACAGACAAGAATAAAGACCACCACTGATCTGTCTCTGACAACATGAACACTATGAAAGAAAGAACATCGTTCTACGATTATTATAGCCCGTTTCACTGCCCTGGCGAGCGCTAGCGAGTTACGAGTGCATTCTGGCGAGCTGGCCAGCGTAACACCCCGCCCAAGATGTGAGACGTTTCAGCCTCAGGTGAACTCCACATCTGACCAGACAGAATGCCCACCAACCACGCATCACCCAGCTACTCTCCCAAGTTGTGAAAACAAGGCACAATCACAAACATAAAACACTTCATTATGAAAAAAAAAAAAAAAAATCAACACAACACTTCCCCAAAATAATAGCATAATAATAATTGTATCACGCTCAACGAGCAAGCTTCACCGAGCCTAGCCTACTAAGACAACAGCTCAGAGTGTCTTAGATTCTCGCTGTAATATACTGCACTTATATACTATCAAAAAGAAAGAGTTTTTATGTGAGGTTTTTATATTTTTTAATAGTGTTTTTGGCAGCGTTGCACTACAGGGGCAAGCCTAATTATTCTCCACTCACCAAACACACCTGAACGGCGAGGGTTCTCCTTCAAACAAATCAGCCAGAACATTATCAGTGCCCTTAACATGCCACACATCCAACTTGTGTTCCGGCAGCAAAACAACACCTGACACTGATAAACTGCCCAGTTCATCACAAGACTGGCACTTCTCTTCGCTCTCTCCGGCAACAAGGCCTGCCAATAACCTTTCACTATTTCCACCTTAGTGATAAACGAGGCATCCCCGATGCGGTCTATGGGGTCGTCAACTCTGGGTAATGGATAGGCGTCTGTCAGGGATAATGCTTCCACACTCTTGCAATCAACACAAACACGGATCTCGCCACTTAACTCAGGTTGCAAAGTTACTGGCAACGACCACTCATGATATCCCTTATCCCTCAGACCCTTTTCCAACATGTAGTCGAGCTCTACTTTTACGACAGACTGTCGAGTAGGATTTATATGGTAGGGAGCCAATTTGAGCCTTGCACTGTCTCCAGCCTCCATGTCGGGTTCTACCCCGTACATCAGGCCTGGAGAATCAACAAACATGCGGACGTACTGCCACAGCCTAGTAAACAACTTCTCTTGGCGCTTAGGAACAAGAGGTTGCAACTTATCTCGAAGAACAACATGCTCAGTGTCTTCCCACAACCCAGCCGAGACCATAGTTTCTACACTATACTCGCCCTCCTTCTCCACCTTTGCCCCTAGAACTGCCAGATCATGAGAGGGACAATCTGTACCACCTGTGCAGTCACTCCCATAGTTCATAATTCCTAAGGCTTCCCCGCCGATACCGTACATGCGCACCCCCGCATTCCTTGCGACAACATCTGCCTGCGCAGCATCACCGCCTTCAGCGACATGGCCAGATACAGTCGGTCTATGGTAGGGCTGTTGCATTTTACTAGGGCAGTATTGGGAGGCTATGCGACGACCGGGCGCATCCACTCCACAGCCAACCTCACCAATCTGCTCAATGTCCTGATTCTGACCACCACCCTCAGCAGCCATGGGTCGACCCTGACCTGACAACCATGCCAAAGCCTCGTCGCCCACCTTGAACCACTGAAACAACGAGGCCAACGGTTTACTGACACTCAAGTGACCTGCCAGCGGAACATCGTGCACCGCATGAGTTGTGAGGCCGGGGTGCTCGGCACAAACAGTGGGGTATGGACCGAGCAGGTGCTGGAGCGCTGCACACTGCTGCTCAGGCAGGTGCTCAAGCGCTTCCACAGCCACCTGACTCGTGTCCCCCGCCTACTGCTCCGCCGAGACATGACAATCCCAACTTCTCACCACCTGTGCCTCACAGCCCCATCTCCTTCTCCACCTTGGCCGCTGCAGACCAACACAGGGACAGTAGGCTGCTCAGGTGGTTGCCTCACAAACTCCTTTAACAGGTTCACATGACATGCTTCCCCGTCCTCGTCGAGTTCAATAGCCCCGTTCCCACAACTCTCAAGACTAAGATTTTCTAGTTGCCCCTGGGAACTACTCTGTCGCGGAGTGCCATCACACCCTACCATGTCACTAGGGGGGACAGGTTCTGGGGCCACTCCGGAGCTTATAATGGGTGCAAGTACCGAGTCACCAAGGAGTGTCACTGGATCCAAACTCTCAACCCGACCAGCCTTGACTTCCTCCTTCCGACCCTTCCTCCGCTGGTCTAAAACTTGGTGACTAGGCTGTGACATCTGAGCGGACTGAGATCTCTCGAGCCCCTCTTGCCCCTCCCTACTTGTGTAGGCTGCCCTCTCGGCAACGGTCGACCCCCTCAACTGGTAATTTCTCCACCACACCCACATCCAACTCCTGTGTCACACCGTCTACCTCCAGCTCTACTCTGACCAGCGGGTAAGACCGCGTAGCATTGATGCCTTGAACCACCACAACCCGAGCTGCGTTAATAGGCTTGCCAGTGAAATTCTTGACAAGTGTCTGGGAAGCGCCCGTATCACGCAACAACTCAAGCCTATGCTCCACACCAGCCCACCTCACAGTGCCGTGCCCCCTATGACCGCAAAAAACATCACGGACGGGTGACGAGCCCTCCTGCTGCTTCTGCACCGGCGATGACTTCGCAACCGACCGTTTACCCCAGGCAAACGCGGAAGACCTCAAAGACACGCCAATGTTGCTCACTAGTGACACCACTGCTGTAGGCGGTGCACTCGGACATGAGCGCGCAATATGACACTTGAAACATTCCACCTCACTCTTGGACTTCCTCTGAGGTGAGGAAGGGCCCTGGCCTTTCTTTAACGGGAAGGGTTTCGACTTGGGTTCATAATTGGCAACAGTACTCTTAAATGGATAATTAGTTGGGTCATTAATTCGGGGGGGTGGAGTGGTACGCCCCTAGTTACCTGCCTCAGCTCTCTGTGCAGACCCGCACCCACAAATCAATGACACCCTAAGGTCAGCCAGCTCAGCCGCCTTCTGCAGAGTTTTTGGTTGCTATTCTTTCAGGTTAGGAGTCAAGTCACTGCCAGTACACTTAAAAAATTGCTTTAACAACAATAATTGCTTAACTGCATCAAAAGTATTTGCCTTCTCCGACCTCAACCAATTTTCAAGTGCATCTGACAGCTCTGTAGCGTGTTCCTGGAAAGTACTCTCCTTTCTTTTTGGAACCGCCCTAAACTTCAGCCTATAGGTTTCTGGCTGTAGCTCATACGCCCTCAGGACAACCTCTTTTGTTACGACTGGGGTTCAAATATATCAGGGCTCTTATTCATTGGACTAGTAATGGCATAAATGTTACAACGGAAAGCGCTAGCTCCAACCTCTGAAGTATATTCCCAGTGAACAAAGAACACAAATACTCTACAGAGTTCTATATGCAATAATAGGCTATCAAACTCTCAATAAATGTGCGTCTACTCTAGGCTTAACCCTCCAGCCCCGGTTATGTATTATATATATATTCCTCGAAACCCGGGTGTTTTGGCCGAAAAACGTCTAGGCTAGGCTACCGTATATTCGTTAATCAGACTGCTTCCCGCATTCCCGCGCATCCCCAAGCGTAGCTGTGTTATTTACCTGTAAAATGGCATTAAGTAGAGCTCTCTAAGTCAACTGGGTGAGCTGTGATGATGATTTCATTGGAGATAACTTTATGGCCAAACCAGCCACTTTACACCACTTTTCGATACTGAACAACAACATACAGGCACACAAGAACAAGCAACGCTCTCCTTCTTGTGGCCGGAGATGCGGAGCGTCGGTCCAGCCGGCTGTTGTTTACATGCGTCGGACCGACGCCTCGCACAGCAAGCTCACAGGCTGTGACGTCGTGGGTGCATAAGAGGCCTTCCGGGTACCTGTTACATGCTTTTTTATGGGCGTACAAGAGGTCATCCGGGAACCAAGGGTTAATGTTATGTGAAAACAGCCTATTACTACCTATAACCGAAGGTGCTTGGTTATGGTATGCAAAGTAAGGTGGTAAGAGAAGTTACAGCTTACGTTACTTTAATCAATAAATGTCAGGCACTCCTGCATGAAAGAAAGTGCACTAAAGTCCTTCAACACTAACAAGGAATCTTCTTTAAATGTTAGATGTTATAAAGATGCTCGTATCGGAAATGGAACCCAAAAAGGCAGGCAGCGGAACAATGCTCGTGCAGGCTATGCACACAAAAAGGCAGAATATATAATGCCGTCGGAGCCAAGAATATCCTAAACACTACAACACTAATAATAATCGCCACAATGCAGTATTCCTATCAACAAAAAGAGCCTAAGTCGTTTGAGTCTCAATACATCAAACTAGGCTGCGAAATGCTTGTGTAATCATAAATGGGTATGCATAAAAAGAGTAATTAGGTTAATAATTTATACTTAATGTCTACTATGATTGATAAAGTCTAGCTAGAGTCAATGATACGAGATACTGGTGCGCATGGCATGCTGCATAGCCTAGTGCAAATCTCAAGTCTGTGCGTCAAATATTACGTTATAATGAAGGGTAGCTCTCTTGAGAAACCTTAATACCGAAGTATTAAACGTTCTCCTGGCGTACCTCAAAGACAAACAATCGAGACTAGAACAGTGCAGAATGGTATAGGCAAAAAGCCCTCATTCGTGCATGCTCTACTCTCAATGGCACACAGACTAGAATTTACTCAATCAACTCCAGTTCTCAGGTATGTCGTGCCGCTTTTAACTGAAGCCAGCACTCATAGGAAACAATACCTATTATATCAGACTTCTAGTCTAGCATTATCTAATCCAGCAGAACATTAATAACTAAAGGAAGCAGCAATATGAAAGCCAACCAATGCTTCGTGATCCACTTATCTTAACAACTAACATACACAGGTTATATCAGACCTTAACACACAATACAACTGGCCAGCATGAAGCTGATTTTGAAGAGTTAACCAGAGGGGATATAATGTTAATAAAGGTGGTGAAAGATATGGAAAATGAGAGATAGGCAGAGGAAAAGATTCTCAGGTGTGGAGCGGGAATAGATAGCAAGGGACAAAAAGATGGGTGTATTCTAGAAACCAGATCTGAGGGAGAGAGTGGCGAGGAACCAGTATATATACTCGCACTAGCTCGAGCCGCGTGGGAAAAAAACGGTTACAAGTGATCTGGCCACTAACAAGAGCTCACAGCATGGTAAGGACCTCCCTCCACCAACCCCCGCGAGGCAGCCAGCTGTGACGTCATCGAGCGGGACAAAAAACACTGCGCGCCCCCTCTCACTCTGTTCTACTCCCTCTCTCTCTCCCAGATCCTATCATTACTAGTTAATGACAAAACATATACTTTACAATTAAATATATAAAGCCTTGACATGGGCGAAAACAAAGAGCCTTTCTGGACTGCCCATGACACAAGCTTTCATATGAAATAAAGCACACTCTAATACATAAACTGTAGCCCCATCCACTGCCCTGGCGATCCTAGCGAGTCACTGTAGGACAAGCCATGCGGTTCTAACGGAGTGGTCAACGTCACACCCTCCCCCCAAGATTTTTCTCAGAGGCCCCAAGGCTCACAAAAATCTGATGGTTAGAACCCATGCTATATCTCCACTTCCCATCACCCAGCGGCAGTAAAATATATGGCACAGTTCTTCAACAAAACATTTTTTCTCAAAATTATAACCCTCCCAACACAATAGGTTAAATTATATGTAGTTATGCTCCTCAAGAGCGAGCTTCTCTAGCCCAGCATTCTGAGAGGAGTGCAACTCAGAATTACTGCTATAACATACTGAAAAAATTCAACTATCAAAGAAAGTTTTTTTATTTGATTTTTATGTTTTTAATTTGTTTAATTCGGCTGCACTATAGGGGCAAGCCTAGTTTTTTCTTCTATACCAAACGCTCAACTCCTGCTTTACGACCCAATACGCTGGGCTACAACCGCGAGCCAACAAGCACCAAGCGCAAAATACCATTCAAACTAAAGCAGGAGGCTACCCGTGTGTCAATCTACCCAGGATCATATACCCTTGAACGACCATCTGCAACCACGTTGTCACAACCGGCAATATGGCGTATGTCCAGGTTATATACCAATAACCTTAGTGACCACCTGGTCAGCCTCATATTCCGATTGTGAAACTGGTCCAAAAACTTGAGAGGGTGATGATCTGGGTAAACTACAACGACCGGACCATAGGCTGGAACACAGACCTCGAAATGCCTCAGAGCAAGTACAACCGCCAGCAGCTCCTCCTCGACAACAGAGCAGCTCCTCCTCGACAACAGAGCAGCTCCCCTGGGCCGAATTGTACTTCTCCGAGCAGAAACTAACAGGATGCTCCAGCCCATCATCGTCCTTTTCCACAAGGACTGCACCAGCCCCCACACCACTAGCCTCCGTTGCTAGTTGGAAAGGTAGGCTAAAATCAGGGGCCCTGAGGATCGGGTGAGTGCACAACAGGTGTTTTACTTCGCTAAACACCTTCTCACACTCAGGCGCCCATTTGAACTTTTTATCCTTCCAGTTATCCTACACCTGAGCTTGACTGTCCCGTTCTCCTTCTCCACCTTGACTGCTAAACGTCATCACAGGCACAGTGAGAGGCTCAGGGGGGTGCCTCTCATACTCCTTCATGGGATTAACATGACATAACTGATTGCGCTTCCGTCTGTCTGGAGTGGCTACCAAGTAAACCAGGTCCGATAGCACCTCCACCACCCTATAAGGACCAGTGTACTTCGCGGATAAGGGGTGACCTACAAGGGGCAGTAGAGTCAACACCTCCTGACCCATGTGAAACTCCCTGAGTTCAACCTTGAGGTCGTACCTGTCCTTCATGAGGGCCTGAGAGCTAGTCAAATTACGGCCAGCCAACTCCAGACTGCGCAACATCCGTTCTCGACTGTTGAGGACACACTTGAGCATAGAACAAGGTTTTTCTGCACCCTCCCATACTTCTTCAACCATATGAAGAGGCCCTCTGACACGGTGTCCAAAGACGAGCTCATTAGGGCTGAATCCCAAACTTTTCCCAGGTACCTCCCGTGTAGCAAACAAAACAACATGAATCTCCTGCGGGTAACCATACCGGGAAAAATACACTAGCAAGCCTCGGACCACCGTCTTCACTGACCCATTTCTCATAGGGTACGCGTCAGGGTACCTCGTTGCTACATCTCTCGACTGTGCAACACTGTCCTCCTTCAACTCGACAGCACCGGTACCACATTCAAGAACCTCCAGGTCTTCCAATTGCAACTTACGAATGTCCGAAGGAGCAAACCTATCCAAGTGTTTGCGAAACAACTCATGCCCCCCTCCTACATTAAGTTTGGCCTCCCGTTGCTGTCTCATCGTCTTTTTAAGCCCATCCTCTGCCTTTTCCACAACAGTTACTGGGTCTTCTTCAGACTCGATATTTGGTCCTAATACTGAGTCCCCGAGAATGTCCGCTGATACTAAACTCTCAACCGCATCAACTTTCAACCCCTTCTCGGTACCTTTCCTCCGCTGATCTAAAGATTGTTGACCAGAATGTGACTCCCTGGATGCAGAATCTCCGGTGACAACACACGCCATAGGCTGTCCCGGACACTTCTCAACCCACTCCTGCTCCTCCCTACTCACGTCGGCCGGCTTCTCGGCAACGACCAAGGGGGGAGCCTCAGAAGTAGGTCCCGCAAAGTCGTTGCCGAGAAGGAGGTCGACGCCCCCAACAGGTAACTTCTCCACAATCCCCACATCCAGGTCACGAGTCACACCATCAACTTCCACCTTCATTCTCACAAGCGGGTATGACCTTGTTGCATTAACTCCCTGAACCACAACCACCCGCGCCGTATTGACAGGTTTACCAGTGCAATTTCTCAACAGTGTTTGCGATGCCCCAGTGTCACGCAAAATTCTCACCTCATGTCTTCTACCCCCCCACTCCACACAACCGAGTCCCCTGTGGTCACTAAAGGCATCACAGACAGGGAATAAGCCTTCCGGATCCTTCTGCACTGGCAGTGTATTTACCTCGGAAGAAATGCCTCTAACAAACTCCGATGTCCTCTTGAACACTCCAATGCCGTGAGCAAAAGACACGGCTGCCGGAGGAGGTCGACTAGGGCACTCATTTGCCTTATGACCCTCCTGGTGGCAACTAAAACACATAAATTTCGGCTTCGGCTTATACTGTGATGTAAAAGGCCCCTGACTTTTCACATACGGTATGGTGTAAGGTTTGGATTCAGTTTTAGTTTCATGGCTCTTCTGTTTAAATGTGTCATTGTTACGGGGAGGGGGAGGATAACGGTCCTTAGCACTTACATCGTACTTCTGTGAGGACCCGCAACCCCGAATCAACGACAGCCGTCGATCAGCCATTTCTGCTGCTTTGACTAGAGTTCTTGGGTTTTTCTCCTTCAAGTTCAAAGTTAGATCACCGCCCGTGCTCTTAAAGAACTGCTCCAACATCATTAACTGCTTAATTTCATCAAATGTTGTGACCCTCTCAGATCGGAGCCACTTCCCCATAGCATCGGACAAGTCCCGGGCGTGTTCCAAAAAGGTGCTATCTCTTCCCTTAGTTACACCCCGGAACTTCAAACGGCATTGAAGACATTGAAGACCGTACCGCTCCATACCCTCCAACCGCTCGGCAGTTACAGGCCATTGCAAAAATATCCTAGCATCCTCCTCACAGTTCACCTGATTAACCATTTCATCATGCTGCTGTTCCTCCGTTTCGACATGACGTACTGTGTCTCCATTCTCCTCTGATCCGGTATAAGACATGATGCTCACAAAAATTTCTCACCACAATATTCAGAAAAGAAGCACCCCAAACTCTTATACCTCAATATACAAACAAAAATTCTCGGAAATACTCAAGGGCTATACTATGTTGCAAAAAAAAAATTATTCTTGCTGATCCCCGCAAAATATTCTCCAAAACAACAAATGTTCCCTGCTAATAAATGTAGGTTCACCAAATCCTAGGTAAGGTCGCCATTTGTTACGACTGGGGTTCAAATATATCAGGGCTCTTATTCATTGGACTAGTAATGGCATAAATGTTACAACGGAAAGCGCTAGCTCCAACCTCTGAAGTATATTCCCAGTGAACAAAGAACATAAATACTCTACAGAGTTCTATATGCAATAATAGGCTATCAAACTCTCAATAAATGTGCGTCTACTCTAGGCTTAATGTTATGTGAAAACAGCCTATTACTACCTATAACCGACGGTGCTTGGTTATGGTATGCAAAGTAAGGTGGTAAGAGAAGTTACAGCTTACGTTACTTTAATCAATAAATGTCAGGCACTCCTGCATGAAAGAAAGTGCACTAAAGTCCTTCAACACTAACAAGGAATCTTCTTTAAATGTTAGATGTTATAAAGATGCTCGTATCGGAAATGGAACCCAAAAAGGCAGGCAGCGGAACAATGCTCGTGCAGGCTATGCACACAAAAAGGCAGAATATATAATGCCGTCGGAGCCAAGAATATCCTAAACACTACAACACTAATAATAATCGCCACAATGCAGTATTCCTATCAACAAAAAGAGCCTAAGTCGTTTGAGTCTCAATATATCAAACTAAGCTGCGAAATGCTTGTGTAATCATAAATGGGTATGCATAAAAAGAGTAATTAGGTTAATATACTTAATGTCTACTATGATTGATAAAGTCTAGCTAGAGTCAATGATACGAGATACTGGTGCGCATGGCATGCTGCATAGCCTAGTGCAAATCTCAAGTCTGTGCGTCAAATATTACGTTATAATGAAGGGTAGCTCTCTTGAGAAACCTTAATACCGAAGTATTAAGCGTTCTCCTGGCGTACCTCAAAGACAAACAATCGAGACTAGAACAGTGCAGAATGGTATAGGCAAAAAGCCCTCATTCGTGCATGCTCTACTCTCAATGGCACACAGACTAGAATTTACTCAATCAACTCCAGTTCTCAGGTATGTCGTGCCGCTTTTAACTGAAGCCAGCACTCATAGGAAACAATACCTATTATATCAGACTCCTAGTCTAGCATTATCTAATCCAGCAGAACATTAATAACTAAAGGAAGCAGCAATATGAAAGCCAACCAATGCTTCGTGATCCACTTATCTTAACAACTAACATACACAGGTTATATCAGACCTTAACACACAATACAACTGGCCAGTATGAAGCTGATTTTGCAGAGTTAACCAGAGGGGATATAATGTTAATAAAGGTGGTGAAAGATATGGAAAATGAGAGATAGGCAGAGGAAAAGATTCTCAGGTGCGGAGCGGGAATAGATAGCAAGGGACAAAAAGATGGGTGTATTCTAGAAACCAGATCTGAGGGAGAGAGTGGCGAGGAACCAGTATATATACTCGCACTAGCTCGAGCCGCGTGGGAAAAAAACGGTTACAAGTGATCTGGCCACTAACAAGAGCTCACAGCATGGTAAGGACCTCCCTCCACCAACCCCCGCGAGGCAGCCAGCCGTGACGTCATCGAGCGGGACAAAAAACACTGCGTGCCCCCTCTCACTCTGTTCTACTCCCTCTCTCTCTCCCAGATCCTATCATTACTAGTTAATGACAAAACATATACTTTACAATTAAATATATAAAGCCTTGACATGGGCGAAAACAAAGAGCCTTTCTGGACTGCCCATGACACGAGCTTTCATATGAAATAAAGCACACTCTAATACATAAACTGTAGCCCCATCCACTGCCCTGGCGATCCTAGCGAGTCACTGTAGGACAAGCCATGCGGTTCTAACGGAGTGGTCAACGTCGCACTTTCAACAACTCATAATTCACACAGGAATCTAGGGGTAAAACATTGTACGCCTTGAGTGCTTTCCCCGTCAATCGTGAAGAAACAAGGGCTGCCCACTTCTCCTCGGGCCATTGGTGCTCCCGGCATTTTTTCTCAAAACGTAGAAAGAATTCTGTAACTCCTAACTCATCAAACACTGGAACCAACTTTAGTAGATGAGACAGGGACTGGTCATGGGCTCGACCCCCCTGGACGACCCGGTTCCTCGTCACCTCTACACGAGTTTTCTCTAGGTCAACATCGGCACGATACCTTTCAGACTCAAACTTGCGCTCAGACTCTCGCTCACGCTGCTCGAGCTCAGCCTCATACTTCCGCTGCTCGAGCTCAGCCTCATGCTTCCGCTGCTCGAGCGCAGCCCTCTGCTGCTCGAGCTTAGTCTGTTGCTTAACTTTGGCGAGCTCGAGCTGAAGCAACATCTCGGGAGACAAACCTTGAGGAGGGGGTGCTACTAACGGGGACCCACCCAGTGAGTCACTTAGAGGCATACCCAACCGCCAGCGGGCCTCGGCCTGCGGGAACGTACGCGGCTCCGGACCCCGAGGGGGCGCCATGACAGGAGTTGAGTGGAATGGGGGCTGGGACGAAGGTGCCCTGGCTCCTGCTCCACCCGAACCCCCATGCACCCCACCCAGCACACAGGCAACCAGCTCACTTCTCGACATACCGCTAGTACCGGAAAACCCTAAGACCGTGGCTACACACTGCAGTCCATACCAGTCTAGCCCTGACACACGGTCCGCCGACACAGGCTCCTCCAAAAAAATCCGAGCATCCTCCTCATTGTTCACCACCCGAACGCCGTTAACCCGGGAACTGCAGGGAGACTCTTAAGAGTTCCCTCGGCGGACTGCGGGGAGACTCTTAAGAGTGAGTGAAAAATAAAAAATCAACTTTTGAAATGGAAAAAAATAAAATATATATATATATTTATTTTTTTTGTTTTGGCCCCTGGGCCATGCAAAATCTCAGTCCTCTACCTCCCCTCCTTCCCCACTTTCTCCTCTCCTTCAGTTATCACCTATTTTCCCTGTTATTCCCTTATTCTGAGGTATATTTTCGTGCTAACATTAGAAATCCGGTTGGAGGGTGTGGTCATCACTGATAGCAAGCGAATGCAAGAGAGAGAGAGAGAGTATCGATCGACTGTGTCTCAGTGGCCTTGGGGGAAATTGGCGGGAAAGCAGCTTGCCTCACCCATACATTATATAACTCGCGGGCTATATCTCCGATTTTGACCATCCAAACTCTGTTTTCACTCGTTTTATTGTTGTTTCAGGTTAATACCTTTATAATCAACCCATAATAGGCGCATATGGATAAGTATTAATGCTATTAATGGCACAATGAATATTTTAGTGACGGAAACACCTCAAATACGTCAGCACAGGGGGACGTTTCCAATTACCCCCATGCGCACTTGTTAGGTTAAGCAACTCCACCTTCTCCACCTCCTCGCCTGTCTCTCGCACTGTGCCCTCACTATGCTCAGACCCGTCCAGTGACATGATGGAGTCAACAACAAAAATTCTCAAGTAAAGACAAAAACAGCCAAACTCTCGCATAGCTTTATTCACCAAAAAATATTCGAAGATGTTCTTGAGTGCAATACTAGGTCACCAACAAACTCTAACAAGTTCTATATATCCTCAAAACAATGTCCACTGCCAGCAATGGGAGAAATAAATTCAACCCCAAATGGCAATAAGATTTCTCAAAAAAAAACAACCCTGCAATATTCAGTTCACTATATACTGGTCTAAGGCCGCCATTTGTTACGACCGGCACTACGAAATAAACAAGGGCACTTAATAATGGACTAGATGATAGGCTATATCTGCAACAACGGTACGCTAATTCCAAATCCTCGAACTATTACGCCGGTGAACAAAAACACTTAAACCCTCCAGAGTTAATCTACTGGATAACGGGGTATTAATTAACTGGGTTTTAGTGCACTTCTACAAAGGCTTTCCGGTGACGGCAAAGCCTACTCACAACAGGAGTACTTTACGTTACTAAATGCTCTTAAGTAATAACAATGTTTGAATAAACTATAACAAGATTTAATAATGGAGTATATGCTTACGTTAACTTTAGTGTGAGTCTGTACTCAACACTAAACTCTACAATGCTCTATGAAAACACTGGAAGTCTAGTCCTACAGCAATCAGATAAAGAATCTTCTGAAAAGGTCTGATGCTCTAAGATGCTCGTTAATATAGAACAGAAATAATGCAGGGGCAGGACACTATAGCGTGTATCTTAAATACACCAAAAGTAGGATACATATATATGAAACAAGGGAGTGCAACAACTCTGTGACAGCACTAATAATCGCCACTCAAAACAGTACTTCCTTAGCCAACGTGACAGCCAAACTGGGTTGTGCACTATGCATCAACCTAGGCTAAAATAAGGCATGCATAATTCCTAAAGCATACACAATTAAAGTTAATAAACACAATGCTGTCTTTCTCACTAATAAAGTCTAGCAGTGGCATAAAAGGTACTAGGAAACTAGGCAGAGCGCAAGCATGCTCGTAGCCTACTGTCTCCCCTTGAACAGATTTCCCTTATGTTACGTTAAGTGACTTGGAGGCTCTCTTGGTAAGTCCAGATCTCAAGTATCTGGTCTTACCCTGGCGCTCCACAAAGGTCAACAAAATGAGGTAGCAAGCATACAGGTAAGTGTAGGCAAAAGCCCTTCAACTGTATACTGCTACACTCGCAAAGGAAAATATGCACAAGGGTTACAGGCTACCTAGCTTCGTCGATGTTGTACAGGCTCTGACTTGCCACATACATAACTCAGACAACGACCAAAGATACCTTCCACTGTCTAGCATTAAATAATAGGAAAGAACAGCTCAATAATTAGAAGCACCCCAACACTAGGCTACCATATGACTATGACTCTACTAATCCCTAAAGCTAGTGCAAAACATAAATGTGAGAGCTGGTGCTGGTAATATGACTGGCCGACTATGGAAGTCGTATGCAGAACCAGAAGAGATAAATAGTTGAATAAAGAGAGGAAGTATTGGAAAAGAAGAAGTTCAGAGAGAGAAACAGTAGTATAGGGGGTTATATTGGGAACAGATTGCAAAGTACATGTAGGACCAAGCACGCTATGCCAAGCTCTGCAGGAGAAACGCGGGCAGGAGCCCCCCAGCACTAACAAAGGCAGCGGCACCCAATCACAGACGACTACGTCATGAGGAGCAGGCGTCATATGACGTGCCAGGCCCGCCGGCCAATCACGAGCGTGGGAAACTCCTCCGAGCGTGGGAGATGCACGTACATACAGACGCACATAATATCACCACGCTGCTCGCTCTCTTTCTCCTTCAACTTCACACAACATATCTTATATTCTATCAATGATATAAAATACTTCCAAGTGTCACAGACAAGAATAAAGACCACCACTGATCTGTCTGTGACAACATGAACACTATGAAAGAAAGAACATCGTTCTACGATTATTATAGCCCGTTTCACTGCCCTGGCAAGCGCTAGCGAGTTACGAGTGCATTCTGGCGAGCTGGCCAGCGTAACACTCTTGTCTAGCCCCATTAGTTTGCAGATAATAAGACGTTCAGCCCATTAGTTTGGCGATATTAAGACTTTTCGTGTCATTTAGTTGTCGATGTTTTCCTGGCGAGCGATAGCGAGCCTGTAATGTAAGAGAGACCGGCCTTTGGCCAGGACATTTTTCTATCGACAAATATACAAATTTATCTTAAAGGAGGGTCTTGGGTGTTTTATAAGCTTTATGGAGGTCTAGGGAGGAAACTTATAAAATAATAAAAAAGATACATAAATTAACAATTATATACGGCCATTCCCCCTTAAAAGAGTGAACACTAGCCCAATCAACCCTCTGACTTCCACATACCCTTCCTAGTCTGAATGAAATCGTCTAATGATAGCCAGAAAAGAATGTAAAATTCCGTCATGATCAAGGGGTTAACCCTCTGAGTAGCAGCGAGGTGTGTTATACTTTATTCTAACTATATTTAGACGATAATATGCAGCTTGGGAAGGATCTGTGGTAGTAAAAAGGGTTAGGTGATATAGTACGATATTTGTTCATTGCTGGAAGCCTTTTTTTAAATTAATAAAATCGTCTAATAGTTGCCAGAATATGATGAAAATTACGTCCCTGGTACTGAAGGGGTTAATGACCGCGCGTCAAGATTGAAGATTAAACAAGGAATGTCTGGCACATTTTGATTGCCCTACTTCAACATAATAATGGTCAGCAAAGTGTAAAGCATATTTTGTGGTGGATTTATGTACTGTCACCGAAATATTGCCCAGCTCCATCTTTTATCTATGTAATTAAACATTCAATATACCTGTTATGGGTTATGACCTTTAATCCTGTGGAGATACAAGGAAGGACTTGTACAAGCTCTGTCTGTCTAGACATTTTGACTCTATGAAACCATTAATTGGGCTCTCAATTATTCTTTCAACCTTTGTTCTGTATGTGTGTGTGTGTGTGTGTGTGTGTTTTGTTTTTTGTTCTTTTTCCTGGTGAGGTGGGGAGGGAGCACTTGATACAGGCAGCTTTGCCTTTTGTTTCCTTTATGCACATACAGTAGGGAAAAACAGCACAAGTATATCCTTATCTAAAGTATATAATTATATGGAACTGGTGAAATACTGTCTCTGAAATGTTGAGTCAGTCTTTTAGGTTGTTTGAGGATGCTTAAGCCATATAAAAACATGTGTGATATCCAAGGAAAGGGAACATTTCGTACAACAATATTGAAGTTTGGAAGTTAAATAATGTCATAACCTCCCCCTCGGTTTATCGATCCCCTAGAATACCGCGATCAGACAATTGGTTTCCCTACTGCCATTTTGGAGTCTCAGCCACGCTTTAAGACTTCGGTAGAACACTATACTCTGTTTATTTTCAACTGACGGTAAATTATAAAGTTTCCATCAAGATTGCTCAGTTATTTTGAAGATGTTGTAGCGAAATATGGTGCTAATTCTATCCACTTGGTCTTTGTATGATGCAGAAACGTAGTAGTTTCATATTGTTTCATTAAATATCAAGACATTAGCTGCTTAATAAGGGATTCAATTTACCGTCAGATGAAGTGAAACAGAGTATAGTGATATATTTGAATTCATGATCATTACTCGTGTATAAAGAAAGGATTGCCAAAGTTTACCCATTCAGTATATTAGTTAGAATTGTTTTTCTATGTGGATGAGGGAGACAAAAGGCAGAATTGCCTGCGACGAGTGCCTCCTTCAGCGGTCGTTGGTTCATAATGTGTTTTTTGTTTTTTTAAGGTGGGGTAGTATGTAGTGGGTTTCTGGTATAATGTGTTGATAGAAAGAGAAGGTGTTTTGGAGAGCAGACTGTAACATAATAGAATATATATATATATGGACACCACTACAATATGTCATCCAATGTCTCCAGTCTCTCTACTAAAGGGTCTTTAGGCCGAGTATATCAGAGGCTACTAAAGACGAGGAACATTTTCTGAGTTGGCGACACAGAACCAGCTACCTGGCCTGAGAGACCTTCCTTCTCCAACATGAGTAAGTATAAACCAATATTATTCACATTTATATGTGATTATTTGTCCGGTCTATTAATTTATATATTCATGTATTTGTATCCTCCCTAGACCTCCATCAAGCTGAAGAAAAAAAAAAACACCCCTAGACTCCTTTCAAGATAAATGTGTACATTTTTCGGTAGAACATTTTTCCGGACGAAGACCGGTTTCTCTTACAATTACAGGCTAGCTAACGCTTGCCAAAAGTCTTAACATTGACAACGAAATGTGGTGAAGGGTGTTAAGATAGTCAAACTAATGGGCCGAACGTCTTACAATCTCAAAACAAATGGGGCTAAACATGAGAAAGAATGGGGACCAGAAAAGCAACGATTTATTATTGATGAATCTCGACAATCAAGAACTAGATTCCCACTTGATTAATGATCATATGCTTTCATTATTTTCACTGGGAGGTGTTTGGTGTGGGGAAAGGAATTAGATTATCAACTCTGCGAAGGAGAGTGGTATCGTACGCACAGGTCCCGCCCGTATACTGTGCACCACAATTCAGCTTGTCCGTCGTCGTCGTCCATCGTCCGTCGTCGTCGTCGTCGTCCGTCGTCCGTCGTCCGTCCGGAAACTCCTCCTTGACCGTTCAATGGATTTTCACCAAATTTCACAGGTATATTCATTTGGTCAATGCGAAGGTCAGTCGAAAAAAAAATCAATTTAACTTAAAGGTTAAGGTCAAAGGTCAAGGTTAAAAATAAGGTCAATATTTCATGTGTCTTAGTTTTTAACTCAAATTTCTTAATTTTCACTATACAAGTTACTAGTAACTTCGATATCCTATTGACCAAATTTTAGATAAATATTCTGAAGGGTAAGGTCAAAGGTCAAGGTCAAAGGTCAAAATATTTGTTTTACTAGTAT
This sequence comes from Lithodes maja, assembly GCA_037953745.1. Taxonomy (NCBI): domain Eukaryota; kingdom Metazoa; phylum Arthropoda; class Malacostraca; order Decapoda; family Lithodidae; genus Lithodes; species Lithodes maja. Next base: position 46,843 of record JBAKBP010002100.1, read on the forward strand.
TTCTTATATTAACTGCTAGATTCTCGCTAAACTTACCATGTATATTCGGAATACTTAAAGCAAGGTCATACAAGAAACTAAACAATTCCATATGAAAGGTCAAGTTCACAGGTCAAGGTCAAATAAGAGGTCAATATGCTAATTTTATTACTGTTCATGCAAACTTCATAAAATTTGGCAATATAGTTGCAATTTAAATGAAAAGGAAAATAATACATTTTGAGACACATATCACGAAGGTCAAGGTCAAAGGTCAAGGTCAACTACTCTATAAATACATATGAAACTAACTGATGGGTTTTAATGAAATAAGTCATGCTTATTTGATTTTCCTGGGTAATGTCAATGAAAACTATGTTTTACTCTTACATAACGGTCAAGGTCACAGGTCATGGTGAAAGGTCAACTTACACAATTTATTTTTAGTTTTTAATCAAATGTCTTCATTTTCAGTTTACAAGTTACTGGTAACATTGACATCGTATTTCACAAATTTTAGATAATTATTCTAAAGGGTAAGGTCAAAGTTCAAGGTCAAAGGTCATAATAGTAGTTTTACTAGTATTTCTCACACTAACTGTTAGATTATCACTAGCCTTACCATGTATATTCGGAATACCTAGGCCATGGTCATACAAAAAACTATTCTATTCCATATGAAAGGTCAAGGTCACAGGTCAAGGTCAAATACAAGGTCAATATGCTATTTTCTTTACTTTTCATGCAAACTTCACAACAATTGGTGAGATAGCTGCACTTTAAGTGAAAAGGAAATTAATAAATGTTGAGACATATAAAGGTCAAGATAAAGGTCAAAGGTCAAGGTCAACTATTCTCTTAATATATATGAAACTAACTGATGTGTTTTAATGAAATAAGGCATGCGTATTTGATGTGCATGGGCAATATCAATGCAAACAAAAATGAACTACATGAAGTTCACAGGTCAAGGTCAAAGGTCAACTTTTATTATTTATTAAAAAATATTACTCAAATATTAGAACACTGGATGTGTTATGGCTTATTACTTAAATATGGCCTAATATATATCAAATTTCACATAAATATTGTAATAGTTAAGGTCAGAGGTCAAGGTCAAGATAAGAGTATTTGTCATTTTCCCTAAACTCCTCCTTGACTGCTTAATATATTGTCATAAAATTATACAGGCAAATTCAGTTGGTCAATGCGACGACCGAGGACAGCCATGAATGTAAATGTAGATCCAACCAGAACCAAAAATTCGATGAAAGAACGTTCTGTGAGTTCTAAAACCGCAACTTTAAAGGTTTTCTATGCAAACGCTCGTAGCATACGCAATAAATTTTCAGATTTAGAGGAACTAGTGTTTACAGAAAATTATGATGTGATTGGCATAACGGAATCTTGGCTCAATACAGAAGATAGAGACTTTTTAGCAGAGTATTCACTTCCCGGTTATGTAATGTTTGAGAACAGCCGAATAAATAAAAATGGAGGTGGCGTTTTATTTTATATCAAAGAAAGTCTTAACCCGACCCTCATGTCAAAACCTCAAATTGTGAACGTCGACACATCTTTTGTGCTAATAAAAAATAATAAAGGTACAAAAATAATACTTGCTTTAATATACAGACCTCCAGCTCAATCAGTGCAAACTGACCGAGAAATGTATGAACAAATTGCAGATGTAAGTAACTCACAAGATACCGTAATTTTTGGCGACTTTAATTTACCTGTGACCAAGTGGGGCGATACTCTTACTTCACACTCCGGACATGACTTGTATACGAACTTGCAAGAGAGTTCGCTTTATCAATTTGTTCGAACGCCGACCCGTGGTAATAACGTTCTTGACATTGTACTTGCAACAAAAGAAGAATTGATAGAGAATTTGAATGTTGGTGATGAATTCAGTAACAGCGACCATCGTACGATAACTTTCACTTTAAAGTTTACTAGTAACGAACCAAATAGTAGCATCGAAAAAGTCCCTAATTTCAAGAAAGCAAACTTCCATAAACTTAGAGCTATGATTAAAGAAACTGACTGGAGCTTTTTAATTAACAATAACGACATAAATACATCTTGGAAGTTATTCGAAACCACTTACCTAAAAGCAGTGCAAGACTGCATACCATCGAAAATACGGCGTCCAGGCCATAATAATAAGCCCAAATGGTGGAATAAAGATATTTCAAACTGCCTGCGCTAAAAAATTTGCTAATGATAGATTAAAATCCTCACAAAATGACGAAGAACGGGTGAAATTTGTAGAGCTACGACGCAAAGCCAAAAAGATAATTAAGCAGAGTAAAAAGACCTTAGAGTTACATATTGCGAATCAAAGTAAAACAAACCCGAAAGAATTCTATAGTTATATCAGAAAGAAAAAAGTAGTTACTTCAACTGTTGGACCGTTAGTCGATGAAAATGGAGAATACACCAAAGACGAAGTACAAATGAGTAATGCTCTCAATACCTTCTTTGCATCAGTTTTTACAACAGAAGACCTCAGTGATATCCCTACACCATCGCCGATTCAGATTGATAATTCAGATGTTCTAAGCAATATCACCGTTACAGAGAGAGAAGTATTGAATTGTTTAGATAAACTCAAGGTAAATAAAACGCCAGGACCTGATACAATCTCGCCTAGAGTTCTAAAGGAAGCTAAGGATGAGCTCTCCAAACCACTGACATTACTATTCAATAAATCCTTGTAGTCTGGAACTATGCCTGATCAGTGGAAGCTAGCAAACGTAACACCGATATTCAAAAAAGGCAGCAAATCCCTACCCAGTAACTATCGTCCAATTAGCTTAACCTCAGTTGTTTGTAAAATGCTAGAAACGGTCATACGAGACAGACTCGTAAATCACTTAGAGGAAAATAACATACTTAAAGATACTCAACACGGCTTTCGTAAAAAACGTTCCTGTTTAACAAACCTCTTAGACTTCTTCCACGATATCCTCAACCTCTACGATGAGAGTAAAGCTGTAGATATTATATACCTTGATTTTCAAAAGGCCTTTGACAAAGTTCCCCACAAACGTTTACTGCTAAAACTAAAAGCGCATGGAATACAAGACGGTGTGTTGAAATGGATAGAAAATTGGCTCAGCAACAGAAAGCAAAGGGTAGTCATGAACGGTAAGGCATCTAAATGGACCAATGTAAGTAGCGGGGTACCCCAGGGATCGGTACTAGGACCAATTATCTTTCTAATTTACATCAACGACATAGATGAGGGTCTCACCTGTACAATCTTAAAATTTGCTGACGATACAAAAATTGCAAATAGTGTACTCTCAAAAGAACAAGTTGACGATATGCAACACAATCTAGATAAATTGTCATGTTGGGCCCAAATTTGGCAAATGAGTTTCAATGCGGATAAATGTAAAGTACTACATGTCGGATACCTAAATGAGAAAGCAAACTATTCGATGAATGGCACTCAGCTTAAGAATGTAAACAGAGAAACCGATCTGGGAGTAACAATATCGAGTAACCTAAAACCGAGTCAACAATGTTCAGAAGTTGTTAAGAAGGCAAACAAAATAATTGGCTTTATAGGCAGGTCATTTGAGCATACATCCAAAGAAGTTATCCTAACCCTTTACAATTCCTTAGTCCGCCCTCTTCTGGAATACTGCGTTCAATCCTGGTGCCCTTATTACCAAAAAGATATAAACAAGCTAGAACGAGTTCAACGTAGAGTTACCAAAATGATACCTAGCCTAAAGAACAAACCATACGAAGAGCGTCTTAGAGAATTAAATCTATTTCCTTTAACCCAGCGCAGATTAAGAGGTGACTTAATTCAAGTGTTCAAAATCATCAAAGGCATCGACAATATGAACTGTAGTAAGTACTTCACTATCGAGCAATCTAATTATACGCGGGGAAACGGTTGCAAAATTATTGGTAAATCTTTTAACTCGCACAAATCTAAGAATTTCTTCTTCAATCGAGTTGTCAACTTGTGGAATGGGCTTCCCCGAAACGTTATAGACTGCATCACCGTTGATTCATTTAAACTCCGCCTAGACAAATATCTCTCATTAAACCTGCGACTGACTGCGTTTGTAAATGAATAACTTTATTTTATCCCCCCTCAGTTACTAACCCCTCTGTCCTCTACTAACTTCCTAATGCTGCCACGGACATTAGTTCCAGGGCAGTAATTCCCTTTCCAATGTTCCCTTACCCACTCTAAACCACTGTTTGGACACTTGATCCTCAGTGTTTTGGAGGACAAGCAACCTAGAAGGGTCACTAGATCTGTTGTTGCTTGATTTCCTTTGTACTCCTTTGTACTCCTTTGTACCATCCACATGTATGTATTTTACTTTTAGTCAAAGGTCAAAGGTCAAGGTCACAGTATATGATCAGTATTTGTAATCAATAAGTTTTTATACGAATTAGGCTACACCATATTCATAATACTAGTTAATACGAACATTGCTGTTAAGCTAACTAAATCCTTGATAAGAAATTCTAATGTCGAAGGTCAAAGGTCGATATATGATTTTTACTAGTATTTCTTATTTAATGTAGGATTCTCATTAGGCATATCATGCATATTCGGAATGCCTAGAGCAAGGTCATACAAGAATAAGCATAATTCCATTTGATAGGTCAAGTTCACAGGTCAACGTCATATATAAAGTCAATATGCTAAATTTCTTTACTATTCATGTAAACTTCACAACATTCGTTGAGACAGTTGTGCATTAAGGGAAAATTAAAATGTTACATTTTCAGACATCATGAAGGTCAAGATGAATGTCAAAGGTCAAGATCAACTATTCCTTAACCCGTGGAGCCCCGGCTAGTTTTGTATTGTTTGTTCACCAGAACCCGGCCGGTTTTCAAAAAATTGTTTTATTCCAGAAACAATAGCGAATGGGTTAGGAATGAAGGAAAAACAGCAGCGAAAGCATGAGGCTGAGCTTGAGCTCGAGCAGCGAAAGCATGAGCGACAGGCTGAGCTTGAGCTCGAGCAGCGAAAGCATGAGGCTGAGCTCAAGCAGAAGCAGCAACACCGAGAGGCGGAGCTCAGGTACCAGGCTGAGTCTGCAAGGTATTGTGCCGATGTTGACCTAGAGAAAACTCGTGTAGAGGTGACGAGGAACCGGGTCGCCCAGGGGGGTCGAGCCCATGACCAGTCCCTGTCGCATCTACTTAAGTTGGTTCCAGTGTTTGATGAGTTAGGAGTTACAGAATTTTTTCTCCGGTTCGAGAAAAAGTGCCAGGAGCACCAATGGCCCGAGGAGAAGTGGGCAGCACTTGTTTCTTCACGATTGACGGGGAAATCACTCAAGGCGTACGATGCTTTGCCCCTAGATTCATGTATGAATTACGAGTTGTTGAAAGAGGCTCTCCTGAGGGCGTATGAGCTGCAGCCAGAGACCTATAGGCTGAAGTTTAGGGCGGTTCCAAAAAGAAAGGAGAGTACTTTCCAGGAACACGCTAGAGAGCTGTCAGATGTATTTGAAAATTGGTTAAGGTCGGAGAAGGCAACTACTTTTGATTCAGTAAAACAATTAGTATTGCTGGAATAATTTTTTAAATGTACTGGCAGTAACTTGACTCTTAACCTGAAAGAAAAGCAACCAAAAACTCTGCAGAAGGCGGCTGAGCTGGCTGACCTTAGGGTGTCATTGATTCGTGGGTGCGGGTCTGCACAGAGAGCTGAGGCAGGTAACCAGGGGCGTACCACTCCACCCCCCCGAATTAATGAACCAACTAATTATCCATTTAAAAGTACTGTTGCCAATTATGAACCCAAGTCGAAACCCTTCCCGTTAAAGAAAGGCCAGGGCCCTTCCTCACCTCAGAGGAAGTCCAAGAGCGAAGTGGAGTGTTTCAAGTGTCATGAGAAGGGGCATATTGCGCGCTCATGTCCGAGCGCACCACCTACAGCAGTGGTGTCACTAGTGAGCAACATCGGCGTGTCTTTGAGGTCTTCCGCGTTTGCCCGGGGTAAACAGTCGGTTGCGAAGTCATCGCCGGTGCAGAAGCTGCAGGAGGGCTCATCACCCGTCCGTGATGTTTTTTTGTGGTCATAGGGGGCACGGCACTGTGAGCTGGGCTGGTGTGAAGCATAGGTTTGAGTTGCTGCGTGATACGGGTGCTTCCCAGACACTGATTCAAAATTTCACTGGCAAGCCTATTAGCGCCGCTCGGGTTGTGGTGGTTCAAGGTATCAATGCTACGCGGTCTTACCCGCTGGTCAGAGTAGAGCATGAGGTGGACGGTGTGACACGGGAGTTGGATGTGGGGGTGGTGGAGAAATTGCCAGTTGAGGGGGTCGACCTCCTTCTCGGCAATGACTTTGCGGTGCCCACTTCCGAGGTTCCACCCATAGTCGTTGCCGAGAGGGCGGCCGACACGAGTAGGGAGGGGCAAGAGGGGCTCAAGAGATCTCAGTCCGCTCAGGTGTCACAGCCTAGTACCCAAGTTGCAGACCAGCGGAGGAAGGGTCGGAAGGAGAAAGTCGAGGCTGGTGGTCGGGTTGAGAGTTTGGACCCAGCGACATTCCTTGGTGACTCGGTACTTGCACCCATTATAAGCTCCGGAGTGGCCCCAGAACCTGTCCCCCCTAGTGACATGGTAGGGCGTAATGGCACTCCACGACAGAGTAGTTCCCAGGGGCAACTAGAAGATCTTAGTCTTGAGAGTTGTGGGAACGGGGCTATTGAACTCGAGGACGGGGAAGCATGTCATGTGAACCTGTTAAAGGAGTTTGTGAGGCAACCACCTGAGAAGCCTACTGTCCCTGTGTTGGTCTGCAGCTGCCAAGGTGGAGAAGGAGAGGGGGGCAGTGGGGCACAGGTGGAGGAGAGTTGGGATTGTCATGTCTCGGTGGAGCAGTGGGCGGGGGACACGAGTCAGGTGGCTGTGGAAGCGCTTGAGCACCTGCCTGAGCAGCAGTGTGCAGCGCTCCAGCACCTGCTCGGTCCATACCCCACTGTTTGTGCCGAGCACCCAGGCCTCACAACTCATGCGGTGCACGAGGTTCCGCTGGCAGGTCACTTGAGTGTTAGTAAACCGTTGGCCTCGTTGTTTCAGTGGTTCAAGGTGGGCGACGAGGCTTTGGCATGGTTGTCAGGTCAGGGTCGACCCATGGCTGCTAAGGTTGGTGGTCAGAATCAGGACATTGAGTAGATTGGTGAGGTTGGCTGTGGAGTGGATGCGCCCGGTCGTCGCATAGCCTCCCAATGCTGCTCTAGTAAGATGCAACAGCCCTAACATAGACCGACTGTATCTGGCCATGTCGCTAAAGGCGGTGATGCTGCGCAGGCAGATGTAGTCGCAAGGAATGCGAGGGTGTGCATGTACGGTATCGGCGGGAAGCCTTAGCAATTATGAACTATGGGAGTGACTGCACAGGTGGTACAGATGGTCCCTCTCATAACCTGGCTGTTCTAGGGACAAAGGTGGAGAAGGAGGGAGACTATAGTGTAGAAACTACGGTCTAGGCTGGGTTGTGGGAGGGCACTAGGCATGTTGTTCTTCGAGATAAGTTGTAACCTCTTGTTCCTAAGCGCCAAGAGAAGTTGTTTACTAGGCTGTGGCAGTACGTCCGCATGTTTGTTGCTTCTCCAGGCCTGATGTACGGGGTAGAATCCGACATGGAGGCTGGGGACAGTGCAAGGCTCAAGTTAACTCCCTACCGTATAAATCCTGCTCGACAGTCTGTCGTAAAAGTAGAGCTCGACTACATGTTGGAAAAGGGTCTGAGGGATAAGGGATATCGTGAGTGGTTGTTGCCAGTAACTTTGCAACCTGAGTTAAGTGGCAAGATCCGTGTGTATGTTGATTGCAAGAGTGTGGAAGCATTATCCCTGACAGACGCCTATCCATTACCCAGAGTTGACGACCCCATAGCCCGCATCGGGGCTGCCTCGTTTATCACTAAGGTGGAAATAGTGAAAGGTTATTGGCAGGCCCCGTTGTCGGAGAGAGCGAAGAGAAGTGCCAGTCTTGTGATGGACTGGGCAGTTTATCAGTGTCAGGTGTTGTTTTGCTGCCGGAACACAAGTTGGATGTGTGGCATGTTAAGGGCACTGATAATGTTCTGGCTGATTGTTTGTCACGGGAGGGTATGTTTGAAGGAGAACCCTCGCCGTTCAGTCAGTGGTTGTTTGAGAGTGGAGAAAAATTAGGCTTGCCCCTGTAGTGCAACGCCGCCAAAAACACTATTAAAAATATAAAAACCTCACATAAAAACTCTTTCTTTTTTGATAGTATATAAGTGCAGTATATCACAGCATGAATCTAAGACACTCTGAGTTGTTGTCTTAGTAGGCTAGGCTTTGTGAAGCTTGCTCGTTGAGCATGATATAATTATTATGATGCTATTATTTTGGGGAAGTGTTGTGCAGATTTTTTTTATAATGAAGTGTTTTATGTTTGTGATCGTGCCTTGTTTTCACAACTTGGGAGAGTAGCTGGGTGATGCGGGGTTTGTGAGCATTCTGTCTGGTCAGAAGTGGAGTTCACCTGAGGCTGAAACGTCCCACATCTTGGGCGGGGTGTTACGCTGGCCAGCTTGCCAGAATGCACTCGTAACTCGCTAGCGCTCGCCAGGGCAGTGAAATGGGCTACAATAATCGTAGAACGATGTTCTTTCTTTCATAGAGTTCATGTTGTCACAGACAGATCAGTGGTGGTCTTTATTCTTGTCTGTGACACTTGGAAGTATTTTACATCATTGATAGAATATAAGATGCATTGTGTGAAGTTAAGGAGAAAGAGCGAGGTAGGCAGCGAGGTGGTAATATGTGCGTGTGTATGTATGTGCTGCCTCCCTCGCTCGGAGGAGTTTCCCACGCTCATGATTGGCTGGCGGGCCTGACGCGTCATATGACGCTTGCTCCTCATGACGTAGTCGTCTGTGATTGGGTGCTGCTGCCTTTGTTAGTGCTGAGGGGGCTCCTGCCCGCGTTTCTCCTGCAGAGCTTGGCACAGCGTGCTTGGTCCTACATGTCCTTTGCAATCTGTCCCCCCATCTAACCCCCTGTACTACTATCTCTCTCTCTGAACTTCTTCTTTTTCATACTTCCATCTTTATTCAATTACTTATCCCTTCTGGTTCTGCATACGACTTCCATAGTCGGCCAGTCCTATTACCAGCACCAGCTCTCACATTTATGTTTGCACTAGTTTTAGGGATTAGTAGAGTCATAGTCATATGGTAGCCTAGTGTTGGGGTGCTTCTAATTATTGAGCTGTTCTTCCTTATTATTTAATGCTAGACAGTGGAAGGTATCTTTGGTCGTTGTCTGAGTTATGTATTTGGCAAGTCAGAGCCTGTACAACATCGACGAAGCTAGGTAGCCTGTAACCCTTGTGCATATTTTCCTTTGTGAGTGTAGCAGTATACAGTTGAAGGGCTTTTGCCTACACTTACCTGTATGCTTGCTACCTCATTGTGTTGACCTTTGTGGAGCGCCAGGGTAAGACCAGATACTTGAGATCTGGACTTACCAAGAGAGCCTCCAAGTCACGTAACGTAACATAAGGGAAATCTGTTCAAGGGGAGACAGTAGGCTACGAGCATGCTTGCGCTCTGCCTAGTTTCCTAGCCCCTTTTATGCCACTGCTAGACTTTATTAGTGAGAAAGACAGCATTGTGTTATTAACTTTAATTGTGTATGCTTTAGTAATTATTCACGCCTTATTTTAGCCTAGGTTGATGCATAGTGCACAACCCAGTTTGGCTGTTACGTTGGCTAAGGAAGTACTGTTTTGAGTGGCGATTATTAGTGCTGTCAAAGAGTTGTTGCACTCCCTCGTTATATATTATGTATCCTACTTTTTGGTGTATTTAAGATACACGCTTAGGTGTCCTGCCCCTGCATTATTTCTGTTCTATATTAACGAGCATCTTAGAGCATCAGACGTTTTCAGAAGATTCTTTATCTGATTACTGTAGGACTAGACTTCCAGTGTTTTCATAGAGCATTGTAGAGTTTAGTGGTGAGTACAGACTCACACTAAAGTTAACGTAAGCATATACTCCTTTATTAAATCTTGTTATAGTTTATTCAAGCATTGTTATTACTTAAGAGCATTTTATTAACGTAAAGTACTCCTGTTGTGAGTAGGCTTTGCCGTCACTGGAAAGCCTTTGTAGAAGTGCACTAAAACCCAGTTAATTGATACCCCGTTATCCAGTAGATTAACTCTGGAGGGTTTAAGTGTTTTTGTTCACCAAGAGGGGTTAATAATATCCTAGGCCAAAATTCCCCCGGGGGAAATCTATCCTGGGCCAGAATTTCTCAGGGGTGAATTTCGGATGGGGGGAAAAACAGACTGGTACACCGGTGACGTCCTTTTCATTATAGAACCATCACCGGTATGAAAGTGTTAATATCATATTTCGCTATAAAATCCTAGTACTAGCCGAGTAATCAATATAGGGGCGGGACAATTTATTGCCAGCTAGGTAAAAACAGACTATAGCATCCCCCCCCCCCCCTCCAGCTGGCAGGGTGTCAAGCGAAAGCCGAGTCCATTATTATTGGTCTTTAATATTGTATACGTAAACATTAAATTGTGTTTTATAGTTCAAACTATTTCTTCAAGAGTGATAATGACCAAAACAATGATATTTCATGTTTGTTTTAGTTTTTTCCTGCTCATATTCATGAAAGTCTTCACACACACAATTACTCCAGTTTGAAACCCTGATCCCAGATGATAGCACTTTCATTATGGTTATTTGCATGTTAACCACTTCCGTACCGGTGACGCCCTTTTCATTACATCCCGGGAAATGATAGACGATTATAGTCAGCTTATGACGGCCGTGTAGCAATTAAGAGGCTACAGACTAACTCACCTAACCCTTTTAGCTACCACAGATCCTTCCTGAGCCTCATAAAATCGTCTAAATATAGCTGAAATATAAGAGCAGATACTCATATTTGTTCACCAACTAACTTTACTTCTAAACTCAATTAATGAAATCAACGAATACATCCCCGGTAGTGAAAGGGTTAATAGGAGCGCCCACAGTGGCAGACATTTTATTGGAATAGTGTAATCAAATACTTGAAAAGTCACACAGCTTGGTGTTCACAGAGACCATCCATAAGCTTGCACATGCCTATCAATACCAACAGAGACCAAGAGGAAGAATCAACAAGGAATATATTCTTGGCATGTTCATTGGCATTTAATGTAATCAATATACAGTATTCACTATTAAATAAATAGTGATTTCTGAGTTAAATTTACACTTTTAATCAGATGACGCTATTTTTTGGTATATTTTCACTGCCTCCATACATGCCTGGTTTTAAGGGGGAATGGGCTATTTATATGCTAATTTATTTATCTCTATATTATTTTTTAGTTTCCTCTTCAGACCTTCATCAAGCTTAAAAAAACATCCCATAGACCCCCCTATGAGACAAATTTGTACATTTATCGTACAATTTCCGAAGGCCGGTTCCTCATATAATTACAAGTTCGCTATCGCTCGCCAGGAAAATACAATCAACACCTAAATGGCACGAAAGGTCGTAATATTGACAAAGAAAGGGGGTGAAAGGTTTGAAAATATATTGATACATAATTATGTAGACCAAAAAACAAGCCCATCTCCCCTTAAAGTAAAGTGGTCAAAATGGGGGGGGGGGGGGGGGAAGGGGAGGTTAACTCTTTGAGGACCATGTCGCATTTTAGCAGTTTCTTCTGAATACTCTTAGCCGATTTTATACAGCTTAGTAAAGACCTCTTTCAATCAATGGGGTGTAGTTGATTTTTGTTATGATTTTGATTGACGCAGATCCCTCCTTTACTTAATAAAGTCGTCTAATAATAGCCAGAATAAACTTATCAAAACGCTTCGTGATCCACAAGGGGTTAATCCCTTCTGTACCGGCGACGTCAATTACAATTATGTCAATTGACCACTTGCGAGTTTCAATCTATTAGGAAGTTGTAGCTGTAGACATCGATATTAAACAGAAAAGCAATATTAATGTAGGTTTCTGCTAGCTAAAAGGTATGAATTTGGTTTTATGTATTTATTTAATTACTAAAACCATATTATAGCTAGTTATTCTGCTTAATATCAATGTCTACAGCTCCAACATCCTTATAGAACGAAACTCGCAAGTGGTCAAGTACGTCAATTAACTGTCTTCGTAGCGCAATGGATAAATGCACTGAGCATCCTAGGTGTGAGCATCCTGGGTTCGAATCCCTGGACTGCCACATGTATTTGTTGATTTAATTAATTGGGTTTAGAAGTAAAGTCGGTTAGTGGAGGGAACATAATAATATATTCTAGCTGTATGTTGACGATTTTGTGCAGTTTAAGATGGATCTGTGGTTGTGATAATGGTCAAGTGAGATAGTTCGAAACTTTTTAATGGTTGGAAGTGCCTTTTAAGCTGAATTAAATCGTTTAATAATAGCTAGAGTAAAGTTTAAAATACGTCGCCGGTACAGTTGGCCTAATAGGTGATGTCTCGGCACCGAGTAGAGTTGGAACAATAATGGGCATCAGCAATATTTTAGCTTGATTTATTAATTTCGAGTGAGATATGCAAACATGGTCCTACACTTACCCTCCCTATTCAACATCTGGCAGACATTAATACAGCACAGAGCGAGCCAAACGCAATGACAGCTGAGAAAAGACTCATTAGTGCTACCGTACAGAAAGGGTTATAGGTCATCATATGCTTCCTCCACTGCGACTCAGCCTATGCAGACATTAGGGGAACCAC
>JBAKBP010002100.1:59782-187171 GCA_037953745.1 Lithodes maja
GTTAATTGGCATAAGATCTGACAAATTATCATCAATTTTGACTCTTTGTGTTCTACCACAAAGATAAGATTTAAACCAGTTCACTGACCCAATGCCCATTGCTTGTAGTTTATTACAGAGGATATCATGGTCTACTGTATCAAACGCTTTTTGTAGAGCAAGAAGAACCATACCGTTGTAGTTACCTTTAGACATTTCTTTACGAATGTGATCTGTTAAGTGGATGAGACATGAGTCTGTCGAGTACATGCCTCTGAAACCTGATTGAAACTTGTAGAATAGATCATTTTCTTTGAGGTAGTGTTCAATTTGGGTGTATACAGCTCTCTCAAGGATTTTTGATACAATACATAATATGCTAACTGGTCTGTAGTTGCTAACATCTAGTTTGTTTCCTTTCTTGAATAGAGGGGTACAATAGCTTCCTTCAGTTCATCGGGTACAGTGTTGGTGTTTATTGACAGGTTGATGATGTGGGTTAGGGGACCTGCGATACCAGTAGCTCCATCTCGTAGAAATTTGGCAGGAATTTTGTCTGGTCCTGTACTTTTATGTACATTTAGGTTAGAGAGCTCCTCAAATGTGTATTTTGGTGTAACATTTTGCAATCCAAAAGTGTTCGTGTGTATGCCTTTAATCCCTGTAGACATTTTGGAAGGTGGCATTTGTTGTGGTGTATTTATTGAGAGGTTGCGGTAGGTTCTGTGCAAGTGTGTTTGCTATGGAGGTGAAGCAGGAGTTGAAGTAGGTTGAAATTTGATGTTTATCATGGCAAACTTGATCATTAATTTTGAGAGCAATATTAGTGTTAGATGAATCCCTTGCCTTGTTGCTGTAGCCCGTTGATTTTTAGTGCCTCCATAGTTTTTTGGGGTTACTCTGATATTCCTCTGCCTTACTGTGGAAATAATTAGATTTCGCTGATTTAATTTTCCTACTTAGTTTATTCCTAGCCCTGTTGAACTCTTGTTTCAGACCTTTATCTTGTCTATGTTTCACTAGCCTTTTTAACAGTTTGTCTCTATGTTCTAGATGGTGTAGTATGTCATTGTTGATCCATGGGTCTGATCTTGCTTTAATTCGTATATTTTTCAGAGGAGCTATTTCGTCTAGAATGTTTGTGATGATGGTTCTGAAGCCAACCCATGCGTCATTAACGTTAGTATTTCCAAACACTGGAGACCAATCTGTATTCCATAAAATGTTTCTTTGCTGTAGTTTCTGAGTGACTGATTCTCTAGGGTAATGCAATATGTGACGAAGTGATCACTTATCCCTGTCTGTATAACCCCTGTTTGTGATATTTTGTCCTCTCTGTTACAATTTACATGGTCTAATATTGTAGCAGTGTTATCAGAGATACGTGTGGGGGTTGTGATGAGCTGTTTGTGATTGTGCATTGTCAGTATGTGCCTATATTCTCGTACAAGCCTATTATTTCGTTGTTTGTAACACCGGTTAAAATCCCCTAGTATAATAGATTCATTCCGGGGGTCTAGTACTGACAGAGTTAATTCAAATTTGTTTAAGAATTGTGTGTCGTCCGGTGGCCTATAGCACACTCCAATTGTGATGGGTTTTGTCCTAGGCAGGTGTAAGTCAATCCAAAGAGTTTAGTGGTTTTCTGTATGAAGGTCATTCCTAATTGTGTGTGTGAGGTTGTTTTTTTACATACAGTAAACTCTCATGTCTGGCGTGTTTAAGCTTGGCGAAATCGTGTTTGGCACCATAATCTATAAGATACCAAAGCTATCGTCTGGCGGCAAAAAATCGTAATTGGCGGGTGGCCAAGAGACGAAAATAGGCGAGCGGCGAATATACCCGAGCGGCGAGCCGACCTGAGCGGCGAACTGACCCGAGCGGCGAACTGACCCGAGCGGCGAGCCGACCCGAGCGCATAGGCCACCTCTCGGCACTTGTCGGTCGTGATAAAGTTACTTTACTCTCTTACCAGTTCCTGTTCGACCTTGACTGTATAATTTATTGCTCGCTCTCTCCATCGATTCAAGATACTGTATATGGATAATGGTAGCCGTGGGACCAAGTGGTGATGCAGTTGTTCGTGATAGAGGGCCACCTGAAGAGCCCAAAGTAGAAAAGGAAATTCGCAATTTTAGGAAAGATGTGCAGAACAAGAAATATTACAAATATACTTAACTTACCTTGCATCACGTTTTATGCCTTTGTGAGTGATACATTAACTGAAACAATACAATCCCAAGTGGCAGTATTTTTTGTTCATAAGTTCATAACCTTAAAAGAACATGGTTCCGGTTCGCCAGGAATAAGGCGGCAAGAAGAAGAATAATGCGACTTGGACCAAAATGGCGACGTGTATAATTATGTCAACGATCCCAGCTTTGAAGGCTTTTTGAGGCAAGCCATGAGGACTGAGGAGTTTAGATAACCAACTTGGGAGGACATTACGGCCCAAAGTAGCTATCATGGTAAAGAGGAGAAGAATAATGAGCGGACAATGACGAGAGGAACAATAATGAGGCGGACACCCAGTAGTAATACGAAGCAAACAAACAATATAGGCCTAGGCCTATATAAATAAAACACTTAAAAATGTTTCTGGTGTGTCTTAATATCCTTTAATTATTTCAATTAGCATGTACTATAGTTAGTATTCAGAAATTTGTGATTAAAAATACGAAAAAGGGTAAAATAAGCTAACTTAGGGGTGACCAATGACGACCATAATTTTTTCCCATTTAATTTCCAATGTGTGTCTGGCGAAATCGCGATTGGCGCTGTTTTTTCAAACTACTGTACAGTACTAAGAACGCCAAACAAGAGAGTTTACTGTACAGACATACTCCTCCCCCTTGTCTATTACGATCATTACGAACCACATTGAAACCTTGAATGTTTATTTCACCATCGTTTATACTTGAGTCCAGAAAGGTTTCTGTATTTGCAATTATTGAAGCTTTGGTCTTATTAGCTAACAAGTTTATTTCTGACAGTTTATGATACATTGATCTGGCGTTGATGTGGATAAAATGGAGCCCTTTGTTTGTGAAAACTTTATATTCATCTTGGACTGTGTCCTGGCTGGATTCTGTGGTGTCATTTGTGGTGTCAATTGTTTCATTTACATTAACATTCGTTAATAAAAGCAAGGCACACTTATTGCATAAAAATTCACGTTCTTCACTGTTGGTCTTCTTAGAGATGCACTTGTTACGACCGGCACTACGAAATAAACAAGGGCACTTAAGAATGGACTAAATGATAGGCTATATCTGCAACAATAGTACGCTCATTCCAAACCCTCGAACTATTACGCCGGTGAACAAAACACTTAAACCCTCCAGAGTTAATCTACTGGATAACGGGGTATCAATTAACTGGGTTTTAGTGCACTTCTACAAAGGCTTTCCAGGGACGGCAAAGCCTACTCACAACAGGAGTACTTTACGTTAATAAAATGCTCTTAAGTAATAACAATGCTTGAATAAACTATAACAAGATTTAATAAAGGAGTATATGCTTACGTTAACTTTAGTGTGAGTCTGTACTCACCACTAAACTCTACAGTGCTCTATGAAAACACTGGAAGTCTAGTCCTACAGCAATCAGATAAAGAATCTTCTGAAAACGTCTGATGCTCTAAGATGCTCGTTAATATAGAACAGAAATAATGCAGGGGCAGGACACCAAAGCGTGTATCTTAAATACACCAAAAAGTAGGATACATATATATGAAACAAGGGAGTGCAACAACTCTGTGACAGCACTAATAATCGCCACTCAAAAACCGTACTTCCTTAGCCAACGTAATAGCCAAACTGGGTTGTGCACTATGCATCAACCTAGGGCGTGAATAATTCCTAAAGCATACACAATTAAAGTTAATAAACACAATGCTGTCTTTCTCACTAATAAAGTCTAGCAGTGGCATAAAAGGTACTAGGAAACTAGGCAGAGCGCAAGCATGCTCGTAGCCTACTGTCTCCCCTTGAACAGATTTCCCTTATGTTACGTTAAGTGACTTGGAGGCTCTCTTGGTAAGTCCAGATCTCAAGTATCTGGTCTTACCCTGGCGCTCCACAAAGGTCAACACAATGAGGTAGCAAGCATACAGGTAAGAGTAGGCAAAAGCCCTTCACCTGTATACTGCTACACTCGCAAAGGAAAATATGCACAAGGGTTACAGGCAACCTAGGTTCGTCGATGTTGTACAGGCTCTGACTTGCCACATACATAACTCAGACAACGACCAAAGATACCTTCCACTGTCTAGCATTAAATAATAGGAAAGAACAGCTCAATAATTAGAAGCACCCCAACACTAGGCTACCATATGACTATGACTCTAATAATCCCTAAAGCTAGTGCAAAACATAAATGTGAGAGCTGGTGCTGGTAATACGACTGGCCGACTATGGAAGTCGTATGCAGAACCAGAAGGGATAAATAATTGAATAAAGAGAGGAAGTATTGGAAAAGAAGAAGTTCAGAGAGAGAAACAGTAGTATAGGGGGTTATATTGGGGACAGATTGCAAAGGACATGTAGGACCAAGCACGCTATGCTAAGCTCTGCAGGAGAAACGCGGGCAGGAGCCCCCCAGCACTAACAAAGGCAGCGGCACTCAATCACAGACGACTACGTCATGAGCAGGCGTCATATGACGCGCCAGGCCCGCCGGCCAATCACGAGCGTGGGAAACTCCTCCGAGCGAGGGAGGCGCACATACATACAGACGCACATAATACCACCACGCTGCTCGCTCTCTTTCTCCCTACAACTTCACACACATATCTTATATTCTATCAATGATATAAAATACTTCCAAGTGTCACAGACAAGAATAAAGATGACCACTGATCTGTCTGTGACAACATGAACACTATGAAAGAAAGAACATCGTTCTACGATTATTGTAGCCTGTTTCACTGCCCTGGCGAGCGCTAGCGAGTTACGAGTGCATTCTGGCAAGCTGGCCAGCGTAACACCCCGCCCAAGATGTGGGACGTTTCAGCCTCAGGTGAACTCCACATCTGACCAGACAGAATGCCCACCAACCCCGCATCACCCAGCTACTCTCCCAAGTTGTGAAAACAAGGTACAATCACAAACATAAAACACTTCATTATATACAAAAAATCTACACAACACTTCCCAAAAATAATAGTATCACTTAACAATATTACGCTCAACGAGCAAGCTTCACCTAGCCTAGTCTACTAAGACAAAAACACAGGATGTCTTAGATTCTTGCTGTAACATACTGCACTTATATACTGTCAAAAAGAAAGAGTTTTTATGTGAGGTTTTTATAATTTGTTAATAGTGTTTTTGGCGGCTTTGCACTACAGGGGCAAGCCTAATTTTTCTCCACTCTCAAACAAACACTGACTGAACGGCGAGGGTGCTCCTTAAAACATACCCTCCCGTGACAAACAATCAGCCAGAACATTATCAGTGCCCTTAACATGCCACACATCCAACTTGTGCTCCGGCAGCAAAACAACACCTGACACTGATAAACTGCCCAGTCCATCACGAGACTGGCACTTCTCTTCGCTCTCTCCGGCAACGGGACCTGCCAATAACCTGTCACTATTTCCACCTTAGTGATAAACGAGGCAGCCCTGATGCGGTCTATGGGGTCGTCAACTCTAGATAAGGTATAGGCGTCTGTCAGGGATGATGCACCAACACTCTTGCAAACAACACAACCACGGATCTTGCCACTTAACTCAGGTTGCAAAGTTACTGGCAACGACCACTCACGATATCCCTTATCCCTCAGACCCTTCTCCAACATGTAGTCCAGCTCTACTTTTACGACAGGCTGTCGAGCAGGATTTATACGGTAGGGAGCCAACTTGAGCCTTGCACTGTCTCCAGCCTCCATGTCGGGTTCTACCCCGTACATTAGGCCTGGAGAATCAACAAACATGCGGACGTACTGCCACAGCCTAGTAAACAACTTCTCTTGGCGCTCAGGAACAAGAGGTTGCAACTTATCTCGAAGAACAAAATGCCTAGTGCCCTCCCACAACCCAGCCGGGACTATAGTTTCTACACTATAGTCTCCCTCCTTCTCCACCTTTGTCCCTAGGACAGCCAGGTCATGAGAGGGACAATCTGTACCACCTGTGCAGTCACTCCTGACTACTGCAGTCCTGCTTGACTAGCCTACAGTGACACCAGCGCCATCTGTTGATACAGTATATTAACCCCTTGTGTGCAGTTACACTTTATTTTTATATAATCTTTATTTGGTGAATTGTATATTTAGTCACATATTCTATTATATATATTTGTTTTGCTTTTTTAGGTAGGTTATCACCCCTGGTAGCCTACTTCTGCATATTTCATACTTTTTTGTTTTTGGTTATTTTTGTTTTCGGTTAGTCTAGGCTATCATCCCTGGTGGCCTATTTCTGCGTACGGTACTTCAATTTTTAAATTTTCAGTTAGGCTATCACCGCTGGTGGCCTATTTCTGCGTACCGGTATTTCATAATTTTTGTTTTCGGTTAGTCTAGGCTATCATCCCTGGTGGCCTATTTCTGCGTACTTCAATTTTTAAATTTTCAGTTAGGCTATCACCGCTGGTGGCCTATTTCTGCGTACCGGTATTTCATAATTTTTGTTTTCGGTTATTTTTGTTTTCGGTTAGTCTAGGCTATCACCTCTGGTGGCCTATTTCTGCGTACCGGTATTTCATAATTTTTGTTTTCGGTTAGTCTAGGCCATCATCCCTGGTGGCCTATTTCTGCGTACTTCAATTTTTAAATTTTCAGTTAGGCTATCACCGCTGGTGGCCTATTTCTGCTTACCGGTATTTCATAATTTTTGTTTTCGGTTAGGATAGGCTATAACCCCTGGTGGCCTATTTCTGTTTAAATAAACATAAAATTGTTTTCGGTTCGGCTATCACTGCGTATTCAAATTTAATTTAGTTTTGTTTTGGATTGGATTGGATTGGATTTTGGATTGGATTGCAAAATGTTACACCAAAATACACTTTTGACGAGCTGTCTAACCTAAATGTACATAAAAGCACAGGACCAGACAAAATTCCTGCCAAATTTCTACGAGATGGAGCCATTGGTATAGCAGGCCCCCTAACCCACATCATCAACTTGTCAATTAACACCAACACTGTACCTGCTGAACTGAAGGAAGCTATTGTAACCCCTCTATTCAAGAAAGGAAATAAACTAGAAGTTGGTAACTACAGACCAGTTAGCATATTATGTATTGTATCTAAAATCCTTGAAAGAGCGGTATACACCCAAATTGAACACTACCTCAAACAAAATGATCTATTCTATAAGTTTCAATCAGGTTTCAGATGCATGTACTCGACAGACTCCTGTCTCATCCACTTAACGGATCACATTCGTAAAGAAATGTCTAAAGGTAACTACACCGGTATGGTTCTTCTTGATCTACAAAAAGCGTTTGACACAGTAGACCATGATATCCTATGTAATAAACTACAAGCAATGGGCATAGGATCTGTGAACTGGTTTAAATCTTATCTTAGTGGTAGAACTCAAAGAGTCAAAATTGACGATAATATATCTGATCCTATGCCAATTAACTGTGGGGTCCCGCAGGGAAGCATCCTTGGTCCCTTACTCTTTCTCTGTTATGTGAACGACATGGAACTGAGCGTCTCATGTAAATTATTACTGTATGCAGACGACAGCGTGCTCCTGGTTTCAGGAAAAGACCCAATAAGTATTGCCGCTTCACTTTCCAAAGAACTAGAATCATGTAGTGAATGGCTAGTGGACAATAGACTATCTCTTCACCTGGGCAAGACGGAAGCCATCTTATGTGGAACAAAACGCAAACTGAAAGACATTGTGGGCTTCTCGGTCAACTGTAATGATATTCCTATAACAACAGTGTCACAAGTTAAATATCTCGGACTAAAACTGGACGCGAGTTTGTCAGGTGAAACAATTTCGGAATCTATCCTGAGTAAGTGTAGAGCACGTATAAAATACCTGTATAGACAGGTGGGATGCTTGCCCGCGGCGACCAAAAAGACCCTCTGCCAAGCGCTTGTTCAATGTCATTTTGACTATTCTGTGTCATCCTGGTACTCTGCATCATCTAAATCAGCACAGCACAAACTTCAGGTCACTCAAAATAAAATGGTTAGGTTCATGCTGAACCTAGGACCCAGATCACATGTTGGCCAGGAACAACTTCAGTCACTAGGTATGCTCAATGTCGCTGACAGGGCCAAACAAATCAGGCTCACTAATGCCTTCAAAATTTTCTATGACAGAGCTCCAGAGTACCTAAAGAATGATTTTGTTAAAGCAAATGAGAGGAGTGGACATAATACAAGAAACAGGATGTTTAATTTTAAGGTCCCGAGAATCCAAGGACAGGGTAAGCAAACATTCTTCTTCACCGCCATCAAAGACTGGAACGACCTACCCCAGTCAGTCCGTGAAAAGAGAACACTGTATTCCTTCAGACGTAGCCTGAAGGAACACCTGAACCGGACAGCTGCGAGAAGGGAGCACCAAGCTTATGTCTACTACTAAATGCGACATAAGAGATAGACAAACCAAACTGAAATGATTACTGATTACGGATTACTGATATTTACTATAGGATGTAAGGTATCTTAAAATAACCCCCTAGAAATACTTTCTCTAAAGTATCTATTTCTTTATCCTCCCCATTTTCCCCAGCTAACCTAATCCCACAAGGACCCCAATGGAAATACGCCTAACGGCCTTATTGGGCTATCCTTAGTTGGAATTATGCAAGGCTGGTACATGTCATATTTGTAACAAACTATGTGGTACCAACTCTGTAAATTGCTAACTGAATAAATATTATTATTATTATTATTTTAATTTTCGGTTAGGCTATCACCGCTGATAACCTATTTGTGTGTATTTCAACATTTTTGTTTTCGGTTAGGCCTATTTAAGTAAGTGAAGCGACCTGAAGGGAGTGAAGTGTTTTTAAAGTGAGTTTAGTGTTTTTAAAGTGAGTTTAGTGTTTTTAAGTGAGTGAAGTGATCTGAAGAAAGTGATCGTCACCATGCCTCGTGCCTGTACGAACTGCGCCGGTAGGTTTGGTGCTTCCATGTTTGCTCCTGTCGATCCACAAGTCTGCCGACTCTGCCAGCAACGAGAGGATTTGACAGCAAAATTGGATGAAGCCCACAACAAGATCAATGCCCTCACCAGGAAGCTGGAATCACTCCAAGAGTTTGCAACACTCAACATTGGAGTATCACTAACTCCAATTGTTTCAACTCCAGCATCCACCACCGCTCCAACGTCATCTGCCAACAATCCAACACCTGCAGTAGACACTGCAGCAGATGCTTCTGACGAACCTGAGCCGACGTCAAACCAGGACAGCCGCCCTGTTCACCTTAGTCTCTCCCCCACTCCTCGTGCAAGAAGCCTGCTAGCACGAACAGTACCAACCCCTCGCCCCCGTTCTAACCACTCCTCTCCCCGACCTGTACGTAGAGTCCCGCCACCACAGGTTTCCGGATTTACACCAGTGAGGAACGGTGCACGGCCAACGCAGAAAAGGTCTCGTCTACCAGTCACAATGTCAAACAGATTTGAGATATTGGTAGAGATGGAAGACGAACCAGAGGAGACCAGGCTCGTTGGGGATTCCATCCTACGAGGACAGGTCGAAGAGTTCTGCGACAGAGTCCCAAATCAACGAAAAAGATTTTGCATCCCAGGAGCTGGACTGGACGACATTGTGGAAGCCTTCGAAGATACCACAAAGGATGCAAATGAAAATACCCTTTTTGTCATCCATGCTGGTTCAAATGACGTCATGCGCACCAGATCCGAAGAGTTGATGGAGAAATATCGCAAGATGATCCAGCACTACAAAAACAAGTCAAGGAATATCATCATCTCAGGCATTCTCCCCAAGATCGACGCACCTGACAAATTCTACGACAAGGCCTTCAGCACAAATAGCCGACTAAAATATTTGTGTCTGAGGGAAGAAGTTGAATTCATCAACCTCTGGGACAACTTCTACAACCAGCCTACTCTCTTCCGCAAGGATGGCACTCATCTAAACCTTGTGGGTTCAGCACGCATGGGTCGTCTCCTACACGAAGCAGTCCGCAGCCATGGATCAAAAATCGCCATCCGAGAAGAAGCAGCAGTGACATAAATCATCCAACGCCAAGAAAAAAACAGAGGCAACCGAGGACCACCAGCGATAAGGACCGAAGACAGCGAGGACCGAGGACAGCCATGAACATAAATGTAGATCCGACAAGAATCAAAAATATTATTAAAGAGCGTTCCGTGAGTTCTAAAATAACAAATTTAAAGGTTTTCTATGCAAACGCTCGTAGCATACGCAATAAATTTTCAGATTTAGAGGAGCTAGTGTTTACAGAAAATTATGATGTGATTGGCATAACAGAATCTTGGCTCAGTACAGAAGATAGAGACTTTTTAGCAGAGTATTCACTTCCCGGTTATGTAATGTTTGAGAAAAGCCGAATAAATCGAAATGGAGGTGGCATTTTACTTTATATCAAAGAAAGTCTTAACCCTACCCTCTTGTCAAAACCTCAAATTGTGAACGTCGACACATCTTTTGTGCTAATAAAGAATAATAAAGGTACAAAAATAATACTTGCATTAATATACAGACCTCCAGCTCAATCAGTGCAAACTGACCGAGAAATTTACGAACAAATTGCAGATGTAAGTAACTCACAAGATACCGTAATTTTTGGCGACTTTAATTTACCTGCGACCAAGTGGGGCGATACTCTTACTTCACACTCCGGACATGACTTGTATATGAACTTGCAAGAGAGTTCGCTTTATCAATTTGTTCGAACGCCAACCCGTGGTAATAACGTTCTTGACATTGTACTTGCAACAAAAGAAGAATTAATAGAGAATTTGAATGTTGGTGATGAATTCAGTAACAGCGACCATCGTACGATAACTTTCACTTTAAAGTTTACTAGTAACGAACCAAATAGTAGCATCGAAAAAGTCCCTAATTTCAAGAAAGCAAACTTCCATAAACTTAGAGCTATGTTTAAAGAAACTGACTGGAGCTTTTTAATTCACAATAACGACATAAATACATCTTGGAAGTTATTCGAAACCACTTACCTAAAAGCAGTGCAAGACTGCATACCATCGAAAATACGGCGTCCAGGCCATAATAATAAGCCCAAATGGTGGAATAAAGATATTTCAAACTGCCTGCTTGCTAAAAAATTTGCTAATGATAGATTAAAATCCTCACAAAATGACGAAGAACGGGTGAAATTTGTAGAGCTACGACGCAAAGCCAAAAAGTTAATTAAGCAAAGTAAAAAGACCTTAGAGTTACATATTGCGAATCAAAGTAAAACAAACCCGAAAGAATTCTATAGTTATATCAGAAAGAAAAAAGTAGTTACTTCAACTGTTGGACCGTTAGTCGATGAAAATGGAGAATACACCAAAGATGAAGTACAAATGAGTAATGCCCTCAATACCTTCTTTGCATCAGGTTTTACAACAGAAGACCTCAGTGATATCCCTACACCATCGCCGATTCAGATTGATAATTCAGATGTTCTAAGCAATATCACCGTTACAGAGAGAGAAGTATTGAATTGTTTAGATAAACTCAAGGTAAATAAAACGCCTGGACCTGATACAATCTAGCCTAGAGTTCTAAAGGAAGCTAAGGATGAGCTCTCCAAACCACTGACATTACTATTCAATAAATCCTTGCAGTCTGGAATTATGCCCGATCAGTGGAAGCTAGCCAACGTAACACCGATATTAAAAAAAGGCAGCAAATCCCTACCCAGTAACTATCGTCCAATTAGCTTAACCTCAGTTGTATGTAAAATGCTAGAAACGGTCATATGAGACAGACTCGTAAATCACTTAGAGGAAAATAACATACTTAAAGATACTCAACACGGCTTTCGTAAAAAACGTTCCTGTTTAACAAACCTCTTGGACTTCTTCCACGATATCCTCAACCTCTACGATGAGAGTAAAGCTGTAGATATTATATACCTTGATTTTCAAAAGGCCTTTGACAAAGTTCCCCACAAACGTTTACTGCTAAAACTAAAAGCGCATGGAATACAAGACGGTGTGTTGAAATGGATAGAAAATTGGCTCAGCGACAGAAAGCAAAGAGTAGTCATAAACGGTAAGGCATCTAAATGGACCAATGTAAGTAGCGGGGTACCCCAGGGATCGGTACTAGGACCAATTCTCTTTCTAATTTACATCAACGACATAGATGAGGGTCTCACCTGTACAATCTCAAAATTTGCTGACGATACAAAAATTGCAAATAGCGTACTCTCAAAAGAACAAGTTGACGATATGCAACACAATCTAGATAAATTGTCATGTTGGGCCCAAATTTGGCAAATGAGTTTCAATGCGGATGAATGTAAAGTACTACATATCGGATACCTAAATGAGAAAGCAAACTATTCGATGAATGGCACTCAGCTTAAGAATGTAAACAGAGAAACCGATCTGGGAGTAACAATATCGAGTAACCTAAAACCGAGTCAACAATGTTCAGAAGTTGTTAACCCGGGAGCTGCGGGAAGACTCTTAAGAGTTCCCCCGGCGGACTGCGGGAAGACTCTCTGGAGTAAGTAAAACTAAAAATCAACTTTTTACATCGAAAAAAAAATATTTTTTTATTTTTATTTTTTTATTTTTTTATTTTTGTTTGGCCCCTGGGCCATGCAAAATCTCAGTCCTCTACCTCCCCTCCTTCCCCACTTTCCTCCTATTCCTCAGTTATCACCTATTTTCCCTATTATTCCCTTATTCTGAGGTATATTTTCGTGCTAACATTAGCGAGTTGCAAGCAGGGTGTTGTCATCACTGATGGCCATCGAGTGCAAGAGAGAGAGAGAGAGTATCGATCGACTGTGTCGCAGTGGCCTTGGGGAAAATTGGCGGGAAGCTAGCTTGCCTCACCCATACATTATACAACTCGCGGGCTATATCTCCGATTTTGACCATCCAAACGCTGTTTTCACTCGTTTTATTGTTGTTTCAGGTTAATACCTTTATAGTCAACCCATAATAGGCGCATATGGATAATTATTAATGCTATTAATGGTACAATGAATATTTTAGTGACGAAAAACCTCAAATACGTCAGCACAGGGGGACGTTTTCATTTACCCCCGTGCGCACTTCAGAGGTTAAGAAGGCAAACAAAATAATTGGCTTTATAGGCAGGTCATTTGAGCATCAATCCAAAGAAGTTATCCTAACCCTTTACAATTCCTTAGTCCGCCCTCTTCTGGAATACTGCGTTCAATCCTGGTGCCCTTATTACCAAAAAGATATAAACAAGCTAGAACAAGTTCAACGTAGAGTTACCAAAATGATACCTAGCCTAAAGAACAAACCATACGAAGAGCGTCTTAGAGAATTAAATCTATTTCCTTTAACCTAGCGCAGATTAAGAGGTGACTTAATTCAAGTGTTCAAAATCATCAAAGGCATCGACAATATGAACTGTAGTAAGTACTTCACTATCGACCAATCTAATTACACGCGGGGAAACGGTTGCAAAATTATTGGTAAATCTTTTAACTCACACAAATCTAAGAATTTCTTCTTCAATCGAGTTGTCAACTTGTGGAATGGGCTTCCCCGAGACGTTATAGACTGCATCACCGTTGATTCACTTAAACTCCGCCTAGACAAATATCTCGCATCAAACCCGCGACTGACTGCGTTTGTAAATGAATAACTTTATTTTATCCCCCCTTCAGTTACTAACCCATCTGTCCCCTACTAACTTCCTAATCCTGCCACGGACATTAGTTCCAGGGCATCACCGTTGATTTATTTAAACTCCGCCTAGACAAATATCTCGCATCAAACCCGCGACTGACTGCGTTTGTAAATGAATAACTTTATTTTATCCCCCCCTCAGTTACTAACCCATCTGTCCCCTACTAACTTCCTAATCCTGCCACGGACATTAGTTCCAGGGCAGTAATTCCCTTTCCAATGTTCCCTTACCCACTCTAAACCACTGTTTGGACACTTGATCCTCAGTGTTTTGGAGGACAAGCAACCTAGAAGGGTCACTAGATCTGTCGTTGCTTGATTTCCTTTGTACTCCTCTTTTTTACTCCCATAGTTCATAATTGCTAAGGCTTCCCCGCCGATACCGTACATGCACACCCCCGCATTTCTTGCGACTACATCTGCCTGCGCAGCATCACCGCCTTCAGCGCCACGGCCAGATACAGTCGGTCTTTTTTTTTTTTTCTATGTGATTGAGGGAGGCAAAAGGCATAACTGCCTATAGCGAGTGCCTCCCCCATAGTTGAAAGAGTGACAGGGCCATAATCAAGGGACGTTCGAGCCAAAATGCCTGGACACACGGAGTTTGAAGCAATTTAAGTCATAGGAAGCGGGAAAAACTGATTCTGGGAGAGAGTTCCAGAGCTCAGCTGTTGAGTAGAAGAAAGTTTGAGAGTAACGTTTCACTCTTGGGTTGGAGAGTTGCACAGAGTAGGGGTGGGATTGAGTTGCAAGACGGGTACAGTCAGGCCCCCCAATTCGCGAGAATAGGGGTGACAGGAGGCATCGCGTATTGTGAATTCGTGTATTGTGGAACTAACTTTAAATGGGAATAATTAGATTGGGTGACGTCTCTCAATTATGGCCTATTTTCAAAATTTTTGGCCTTATTTTCGACATTTTTGGCTCTACAGTACAGTCTATATCTTATATATAATAAGAACAATGAATAAAAATATGAAACCTTACCTTAAAATTAGTAGTAGATAGGCTAGGACTAGGACTAGGACCGTAGGACTTCACGATTTTCTCCAACTTCTCCCTCCCTGACCAAATCGTACGAACAGTTTACTCTGACAAGCCTATTGCACAGTTTCCTTCTCCTTTTTTCTTGCGATCCAACACTTCCACCTTCATTTTGTGTGTTATCTTCTTATATTGGCGTGGCATGGCGAAAAAAGTGGCAGGCACTACAAACGTTTGGTCACTCCGCACGGCTATGAGCGCTTGAGCGGGACTGTGGGAGGGAGGGAGGGAGGGTAAGCGGGAGGGAAGGCAGGCGTATGCCCGTCTTCTTCTTTTTTCGGAGCTACTCCTGGGCCTCGTGAAACGTAGACGTGCTCGCGTATCAAGCGGGAATAGCGGATTTGGCCCCTTCTTAGCTCTCGATTCGTGTATTGTGGTACCACCTCGCGTAATTAATGTTTAATTAATTAATGTTATTTTCGAGGGGTCACTCGTGTATTAGGGTTTTCGCGAATTGTGGAATCGCGTATTGGGGGGCATGACTGTACCACGTGCCCTATGTAAAGGAGGTGGTATGCACTGGGATAGCTCTGAGGAACACTGATTATTATAGTAGCGATAGAATAGCGAGAGAGATGCAACATTGCGGCGGAGAGAGAGAGATTGCAGAGAGTTGGTAAGTGGACGGGAGTTAATGATACGAAAGGCCTTCCTTTCAACCTTGTCTAGGAGAGCGGTGTGAGAGGAACCTCCCTACACATGTGAACAATACTCAATACAAGGGCGCACTATGCCCCTGTACAGAGCAAGAAGGTGTGCAGGGGAAAAGAACCGCCTACTAAGGCGGTTGAGCACACCCAGCTTCTGGGAGGCTGCCTTAGCAAGACTGGTAATATGGTCCTTCCAAATGAGAGCAGAAGAAAAAGAGACACCAAGAATATTGAGAGAAGATGAAGGGTTGATTTTTGTATTGTTGAAGAATAAGGGATAGTCCGCTGGGAGATCCTGACGGGTAGATAGATGGAGAAATTGGGTTTTGGAAGCATTAAAGTTAACAAGGTTTTCTCTGCCCCAATTGGAAATAGTATTTAGATCAGAATTTAAGAGTTGTATGGCTTCATTACGTTTGTCGTTGAGGGATTGCTGGCTGGGGCGTTCTGAAAAAGTAATGGAGTAGTGTAAGGTTGAGTCGTCTGCGTATGAATGGATGGGAATTAAGGTACAGTTAAGGAGATCATTTATAAAAATTAGAAAGAGAATAGGAGATAGGACAGAGCCCTGAGGAACACCGGAGTTTATAGGGTGAGGAAGTGAACAATGGCCGTCCACAACCGCGGCTATGGAACGGCCAGAAAGGAAATTAGAGACAAAGGCACAGATGGAGGGATAGAAACCGAAGGAGGGTAGTTTAGAAATTAAAGATTTATGCCAGACTCTATCGAAGGCTTTCGATATGTCTAGTGCAATAGAAAAAGTCTCACCGAAGTCCCGAAAGGAGGATGACCAAGAGTTAGTAAGATATGAAAGAAGATCACCAGTAGAGCGACCCTTAACCCGGCAAGCGCGATAGGCCTCACGGAAGGCTTCCTATAGGGAACGCGATAGGCCTCACGGAAGCAAGACCATAAAAAAAGCCTTCCATAAAAAAAAAGGGTCTATCAAAACAAAGGAATTTGTCTCTAGGTGAGATAATTCCCCTCCAGTACTCATCCATGTAAATCTCACCCACCCCCCTCCCCTCCTTCCCCACCTTATTCCCCCCTCCCTCCCCTCCTCAATTATCACCTATTTTTCCTCTTATTATCATCATTTATCGGTTATTTTTCTCTCCCGCGATAATGTAGCACAAGTGGGTTGCAGAAAAGATCGTTATGCAACACCCAGACACCGGCCCACACCGCCCCGCTCGTCTCAGTTACCTCACAGCCAGCAAGAGAGGAGGGTTGCCTGTGGCTCTCTCTCGCCTGAGAT
This sequence comes from Lithodes maja, assembly GCA_037953745.1. Taxonomy (NCBI): domain Eukaryota; kingdom Metazoa; phylum Arthropoda; class Malacostraca; order Decapoda; family Lithodidae; genus Lithodes; species Lithodes maja. The sequence goes on from JBAKBP010002100.1 coordinate 76,535, forward strand.
TATGACCGGGTGGCCAATATCTTCGTTTTTCACCACCCAAATGCTTTTCCCACTTATTTTAGCACTCTTGAAGGTTCATATATACATCATATATGTAAAATAAAAGCATACCGAAAACAAATAATGCTCTATATTGTAAATATAACTAATTCTGTCAGAATCCAAGGCTAGAAATGCACAAATAACTACCCTAGCCCCTAGGTCTATTTCGCGCTTGTCAGGTTAAGGAAGCCATACTGGCGATCTGAGAGCAGATTATGAGAAGAGAAATGCTTAAGGAATTTTGAAGCAAGAATAGTTTAAAAAACTTTAGAAAGACAAGAAATGAGAGCAATTGGACGATAGTTGGAGGGTTGAGAGCGGTCACCTTTCTTTGGGACAGGTTGAATGTGAGCAAACTTCCAGCATGAAGGGAAGACGTTAGAGGATAGACAGAGACGAAAGAGTTTGCCTAGGCAGGGAGTCAGCACGGAAGCACAGTTTTTGAGAACAACAGGAGGAACACCGTCCGGACTGTTGCATTTTACTAGGGCAGTATTGGGAGGCTGTGCGATGATCAGGCATATCTAGTCCATAGTTACCCTCACCAATCTGTTTAATGGCCTGATACTGACCACCACCCTTAGCAGCCATGGGTCGACCCTGACCTGACAACCATGCCAAAGCCTCGTCGCCCACCTTGAACAACTGAAACAACGAGGCCAACGGTTTACTCACACCCAAATGACCTGCCAGCGGAACATCGTACACCGCATGAGTTGTGAGGCCTGGGTGCTCGGCACAAACAGTGGGGTATGAACCGAGCAGGGGCTGGATCGCTGCACGCTGCTGCTCAGGCAGGTGCTCAAGCGCTTCCACAGCCACCTGACTCGTGTCCCCCGCCCACTGCTCCGCCGAGACATGACAATCCCAACTTTCCTCCACCTGTGCCCCACTGCCCCCCTCTCCTTCTCCACCTTGGCCGCTGCAGACCAACACAGGGACAGTAGGCTGCTCAGGTGGTTGCCTCACAAACTCCTTTAACAGGTTCACATGACATGCTTCCCCGTCCTCGTCGAGTTCAATAGCCCCGTTCCCACAACTCTCAAGACTAGATCTTTTAGTTGCACCTGGGAACTACTCTGTCGCCGAGTGCCATCACGCCCTACCGTGTCACTAGGGGGGACAGGTTCTGGGGCCACTCCGGAGCTTAATTTTGGTGCAAGTACCGAGTCACCAAGGAGTGTCGCTGGGTCCAAACTCTCAACCCGACCACCAGCCTCGACTTTCTCCTTCCGACCCTTCCTCCGCTGGTCTGAAACTTGGGTACTAGGCTGTGACACCTGAGCGGACTGAGATCTCTCGAGCCCCTCTTGCCCCTCCCTACTCGTGTCGGCCGCCCTCTCGGCAACGACTAAGGGTGGAACCTCGGAAGTAGGCACCGCAAAGTCGTTACCGAGAAGGAGGTCGACCCCCTCAACTGGCAATTTCTCCACAACACCCACATCCAACTCCTGTGTCACACCGTCCACCTCAAGCTCCACTCTGACCAGCGGGTAAGACCGCGTAGCATTGATGCCTTGAACCACCACAACCCGAGCAGCGTTAATAGGCTTGCCAGTGAAGTTCTTAACAGGTGTCTGGGAAGCGCCCATATCACGCAGCAACTCAAGCCTATGCTCCACACCAGCCCACCTCACAGTGCCGTGCCCCCTATGACCACAAAAAGCATCTCGGACGGGTGACGAGCCCTCCTGCTGCTTCTGCACCGACTGTGACTTCGCAACCGACATATTACCCCGGGCAAACGCGGAAGACCTCAAAGACACGCCGATGTTGCTCACTAGTGACACCACTGCTGTAGGCGGTGCGCTCGGACATGAGCGCGCAATATGCCCCTTCTTATGACACTTGAAACATTCCACTTCACTCTTGGACTTCCCCTGAGGTGGGTAAGGGCCCTGGCCTTTCTTTAACGGGAAGGGTTTCGACTTGGAATCATAATTGGCAACAGTACTCTTAAATGGATAATTAGTTGTGTCATTAATTCGGGGGGGTGGAGTGGTACGCCCCTTGTTACCTGCCTCAGCTCTTGTGTGCAGACCCGCACCCACGAATCAATGACAACCTGAGCCAGCTCAGCCGCCTCCTGCAGAGTTTTTGGTTGCTTTTCTTTCAGGTTAAGAGTCAAGTCACTGCCAGTACACTTAAAAAATTGCTCTAACAACACTAATTGCTTTACTGCATCAAAAGTAGTTGCCTTCTCCGACCTCAACCAATTTTCAAATGCATCTGACAGCTCTCTAGCGTGTTCCTGGAAAGTATCTCCTTTCTTTTTGGAACAGCCCTAAACTTCAGCCTATAGGCCTCTGGCTGTAGCTCATACGCCCTCAGGACAGCCTCTTTCAACGCCTCATAATTCACGCAGGAATCTAGGGGCAAAGCATCGTACGCCTTGAGTGCTTTCCCCGTCAATCGTGAAGAAACAAGGGCTGCCCACTTCTCCTCGGGCCATTGGTGCTCCCGGCACTTTTTCTCAAAACGAAGAAAGAATTCTGTAACTCCTAACTCATCAAACACTGGAACCAACTTTAGTAGATGCGACAGGGACTGGTCATGGGGTCGACCCCCCTGGACGACCCGGTTCCTCGTCACCTCTACACAAGTTTTCTCTAGGTCAATATCGGCACAATACCTTGCAGACTCAGCATGAGTCTCTCAGCCTCATGCTGAGGCTGAGCAGCAGCTCAGCCTCTCGCTGCTGCTGCTGCTGCCTGAGCTCAGTCTCATGCTTTCGCTGCTCATGCTCAAGTTTGGTGAGCTCGAGCTGAAACAACATCTCGGGAGACAAACCTTGAGGAGGGGGTGCTACTACCGGGGACCCACCCCGTGAGTCACTTAGAGGCATACCCAACCGTCAGCGGGCATCGGCCTGCGGGAACGTACCCGGCTCCGGAACCCGAGGGGGCGCCATGATAGGAGTTGAGTGGAATGGGGGCTGGGACTAAGGTGCCCCAGCTCCCGCTCCACCCGAACCCCCATGCACCCCACCCAGCACACAGGTAACCAGCTCACTTCTCGACAAACCGCTGGTACCGGAAAACCCTAAGACCGTGGCTACACACTGCAATCCGTACCGGTCCAGCCCCGACACCCGGTCCGCCGACACAGGCTCCTCCAAAAAAATCTGAGCATCCTCCTCACTGTTCACCACCCGAATGCCGTTAACCAACTCCACCTTCTCCACCTCCTCGCCTGTCTCTTGCACTGTGCCCTCACTATGCTCAGACCCGTCCAGTGACATGATGGAGTCAACAACAAAAATTCTCAAGTCAAGACAAAAGTAGCCAAACTCTCGCGTAGCTTTATTCACAAAAAATATTCGAAGATGTTCTTGAGTGCAATACTAGGTCACCAATAAACTCCAACAAGTTCTATATATCCTCAAAACAATGTCCACTGCCAACACTGCGAGAAATAAATTCAACCCCAAATGGCAATAAGATTTCTCCAAAAAAAAAAAATGCAATATTCAGTTCACTATATACTGGTCTAAGGTCGCCATTTGTTACGACCGGCACTACGAAATAAACAAGGGCACTTAACCCGGGAGCTGCGGGAAGACTCTCTGGAGTAAGTAAAACTAATAATCAACTTTTTACATCGAAAAAAAAAAAAAAAATTTATTTTTATTTTTTTTATTTTTATTTTTTTTTTGGCCCCTGGGCCATGCAAAATCTCAGTCCTCTACCTCCCCTCCTTCCCCACTTTCCTCCTATTCCTCAGTTATCACCTATTTTCCCTATTATTCCCTTATTCCGAGGTATATTTTCGTGCTAACATTAGCGAGTTGCAAGCAGGGTGTTGTCATCACTGATGGCCATCGAGTGCAAGAGAGAGAGAGAGAGTATCGATCGACTGTGTCGCAGTGGCCTTGGGGAAAATTGGCGGGAAGGTAGCTTGCCTCACCCATACATTATACAACTCGCGGGCTATATCTCCGATTTTGACCATCCAAACGCTGTTTTCACTCGTTTTATTGTTGTTTCAGGTTAATACCTTTATAATCAACCCATAATAGGCGCATATGGATAATTATTAATGCTATTAATGGTACAATGAATATTTTAGTGACGAAAAACCTCAAATACGTCAGCACTTCAGAGGTTAAGAATGGACTAGAAGATAGGCTATATCTGCAACAACGGTACGCTAATTCCAAACCCTCGAACTATTACGCCGGTGAACAAAATACTTAAACCCTCCAGAGTTAATCTACTGGATAACGGGGTATCAATTAACTGGGTTTTAGTGCACTTCTACAAAGGCTTTCCGGGGACGGCAAAGCCTACTCACAACAGGAGTACTTTACATTAATAAAATGCTCTTAAGTAATAACAATGCTTGAATAAACTATAACAAGATTTAATAAAGGAGTATATGCTTACGTTAACTTTAGTGTGAGTCTGTACTCACCACTAAACTCTACAATGCTCTATGAAAACACTGGAAGTCTAGTCCTACAGCAATCAGATAAAGAAACTTCTGAAAACGTCTAATGCTTTAAGATGCTCGTTAATATAGAACAGAAATAATGCAGGGGCAGGACACCAAAGCGTGTATCTTAAATACACCAAAAAGTAGGATACATATATATGAAACAAGGGAGTGCAACAACTCTGTGACAGCACTAATAATCGCCACTCAAAAACCGTACTTCCTTAGCCAACGTAACAGCCAAACTGGGTTGTGCACTATGCATCAACCTAGGCTAAAATAAGGCGTGAATAATTCCTAAAGCATACACAATTAAAGTTAATAAACACAATGCTGTCTTTCTCACTAATAAAGTCTAGCAGTGGCATAAAAGGTACTAGGAAACTAGGCAGAGCGCAAGCATGCTCGTAGCCTACTGTCTCCCCTTGAACAGATTTCCCTTATGTTACGTTAAGTGACTGAGGCTCAATTGGTAAGTCCAGATCTCAAGTATCTGGTCTTACCCTGGCGCTCCACAAAGGTCAACACAATGAGGTAGCAAGCATACAGGTAAGAGTAGGCAAAAGCCCTTCACCTGTATACTGCTACATTCGCAAAGGAAAATATGCACAAGGGTTACAGGCTACCTAGCTTCGTCGATGTTGTACAGGCTCTGACTTGCCACATACATAACTCAGACAACGACCAAAGATACCTTCCACTGTCTAGCATTAAATAATAGGAAAGAACAGCTCAATAATTAGAAGCACCCCAACACTAGGCTACCATATGACTATGACTCTAATAATCCCTAAAGCTAGTGCAAAACATAAATGTGAGAGCTGGTGCTGGTAATACGACTGGCCGACTATGGAAGTCGTATGCAGAACCAGAAGGGATAAATAATTGAATAAAGAGAGGAAGTATTGGAAAAGAAGTTCAGAGAGAGAAACAGTAGTATAGGGGGTTATATTGGGGACAGATTGCAAAGGACATGTAGGACCAAGCACGCTATGCCAAGCTCTGCAGGAGAAACGCGGGCAGGAGCCCCCCAGCACTAACAAAGGCAGCAGCACCCAATCACAGACGACTACGTCATGAGGAGCAGGCGTCATATGACGCGCCAGGCCCACCGGCCAATCACGAGCGTGGGAAACTCCTCCGAGCGAGGGAGGCGCACATACATACAGACGCACATAATACCACCACGCTGCTCGCTCTCTTTCTCCCTACAACTTCACACAACATATCTTATATTCTATCAATGATATTTCTTACAGTTTCTTACAGTTTCTTACAGTAGATCCTCTGGAAAAAGGCAAACTATGCCTGTGTATCCAGCTCAGTACCAGTACTGTACTTGCACTGCTGCGGTCGTTCACGGTGTTGGCGGCGGCGGTAGCAGACGCAACATTTTTACTATTCTGTATTTTTGTTTTATAATCAAACTTCAAATCTTGTCTTCCCCATGCTTTATCAAGATTACTTTCAAACTCCCTTATTGATTCGGAATCGACTACATACTGGGGCAGTGCGTTCCACTCATTTACCACTCTATCACAAAATGAGTTCTTTGCCTTCTCAAGCCTATTTCTTTCTTTGTAAATTTTCTTAGAGTGTCCTCTCGTTCTTGTTCCCTCCCGCATCAAGAAGATACCTTCACACACATCCTCATCGTACTTTCCTGACACTATCTTAAAAGTCTCTATCATATCCCCTCTCTTTCTCCTATATGCCAGTGTCGGAAGCCCCAGTGTCCTCAACCTCTGTTCATAGCCCGCGTTCTTCAACGTTGGTACCAGCTTGCTAGCTCTCCTCTGCACTTTCTCCACTGCTTCTATATCCTTTACCATATATGGAGCCCACACCTGGTTTGCATATTCCAGGTGCGGCCTAACCAGCGCTGTATATAGATTCCTGAAGATTTCTTCGTCAAGTGACACAAATGTCCTCCTTATCAGCCCTACAATTCTATTGGCTTTGTTTATCTTTTCCGCTAAATGTTCTGAGAAATTTAACTTATTGTCTATCACTACTCCTATATCCTTTTCTGCACTCACTTCCTCCATCGCTTCATACATACTGTATCCTACCTTGTCTATCTTGCTGGTCCCAATCCGCATGCACTTGCATTTTTTTGGATGAAAGGGCATTAACCAATGCTCAGACCATCCCTTCATGCCCTCCACATCTCCTTGAAGCAAACCCATATCTTCCTTACTCCTCACTCTTCTATACAGTTTAGTGTCATCCGCATACAGGTATACCTCACTTCCATTAGTTATAACTTCAGGCAAGTCGTTGATAAATATAACGAACAGCAGTGGTCCCAACACAGATCCCTGAGGTACCCCACTTGTAATTTCCCTCCACCCCGAGCCTATTCCATTCACCAGTACCCTCTGTCTCCGATCTTTCAGGAAGGCTTCTATCCATTTCACACATTTCTCCCCTATATTATAGCTTCTAACTTTCTCTATTAACCTTTTATGTGGGACCTTATCGAAGGCCTTCATAAAATCGCAATATACCACGTCTATTACATCACCATCTTCTAGAATTTGCATCCAATCATCTACCACCTTAATTAGCTGTAGTACCGTCGACCTCCCCGGCAAGAATCCGAACTGTCTCCCACTGAAAAGTTGGTTTGACTTCATATGATCCATTATTCCTTCTCTAATTACCGTTTCCATTAGTTTACACACAACACTTGTCAAACTGACTGGTCTATAATTCCCTGGGTCATTTCTCTTTCCCTTCTTAAATATAGCTGTTATGTTCGCCTCTCTCCAGTCCATCGGGATTTGTCCTGTATTAAACGATACCTCAAATAACATTTTCAATGGCTCTACTAACATCTCCCCTCCTTCCTTTATGATTCTTGGGTGTATCCCATCCGGTCCCGGTGACTTACTTCTATTCATTTTTTCTATAGCCCTTCTTATTCTAGCATGGGAAAACTCTATTAGTTCTAGTGCCGGTGCCTGTTTGATGGGAATAGTAGGCACTGCATCCTCCGACTCCACTGTTAGTACCCCCCCAAAGTATTTCCCCAGCACCTCTGCTTTCTCCTTATCAGAGCGTAATACAATTATGTATCCGTGAAAGGGCGATAATAGAGCTTTCGAATGACACCTGAATCATCTTTGTACGACCACGGGTTCGCTTGCAACGATGTTGCAACACGAGGGCAAAAACCCTAAATACGGTAATTTCCTCAGAATATCCTTGGACTCGAGAGGCCGGAGATGTGGAGGGGTGTGGTGAGGCTCCCAGTTGCCTCACTCGGCCCATGCCGAGCGGTCAGAGCCCGCCTGCCGTCCTCCCAACGCGTGGATTCTCTCTCCGAGCCGATAATGTGCTCAAAATCCCGCCCGAATATTGTCGGGACCCGCGGCTTGAGTGTTAAAATTGATTTAATAAATTTGCATAAACATTTTGTAATCACTACAGTAGATAAAGCCAGCAATAACTATAGCTTCATATGTAAGAAATTTATCTAGAAAACATGAAAAAAGAACTAGGCATTAACCCTTCCCGCCCGGGCAGCATTTTAAAATAACACCGCGGCAGATGGGCAGGAGCCCGGGTGTCATTTTAAAATCCATAAGCTTGAAAGCCTATTAACCCTTCTGGCCCAGGTGTCATTTTAATATGACACCACGAAATAAGGGCAGGTGCCCGGGTGTCCTTTCAGGAGATAGTAAGTTTTCAAGCCTATTCAGCTTGGTCTGAACGCCGTGCGTCCAACGCATGTAAACAAAGCCGATCGTTGCGTCACCGCACCTCCGAAAACAAGAAGGAGAAGACTCTTTTGTTATTGTATGTCTGTATGTCGTTGTTTCAGTCGTGAAAAGATCGTCATATTGATAACATCGCCTGAAAATGCTCTCCACTAAAATCGTCATCACAACTGAACCAGTTACTTAGAGAGCTCTACTCAATGCCAGTCTACAGATTGGAAACCGCACTACATTTATAGATGCGTGGGAAATTTCTAGCAGTTAAAATTAACCAAAATACGGTAGCCTAGGCCTAGACGTTTTACGGCCAGATCGCCCGGGTACGCCGCACTGTCATTAGGAGAGCTAGCCCGGGCCAGGAGGGTTAAGCATGTTTTGAAAGCCGTGCGTCCGACATATGTAAACACAGCTGGTCGGAGGCGACGCGCGCACCTCCGAGAGCAAGCAGACGTCGGAGCTTTGTTGTTGTGTGGTCTGCTAAGACAGATTTAGTGTTGAAAATTGTGTCATATTGCTAACATCACCTCAAAACTCTCTCCAAGGAAATCGTCATCACAACTGAACCAGTTGACTTAGAGAGCTCTACTCAACGCCAGTCTACAGATTGGAAACCGCAGTACGTTTAGAGATGCGTGGGAATTTTCTAGCAGTTAAAATAACAAAGATACGGTAGCCTAGGCGTAGACGTTTTTCGGCCATATCGCCCGGATCTCAACAACGTCCTTAGGAGGGCGAGCCCGGGCCAGAAGGGTTAAAGGTAATAAATTTCATAAAATATTTGCGGTAATTCTGTTTATGAAATTCTGGGAAATTTAATTGTTGATAACTTAACCCGTGGAGCCCCGGCTAGTTTTGTATTGTTTGTTCACCAGAACCCGGCCGGTTTTCAAAAAATGGTTTTATTCCAGAAACAATAGCGAATGGGTTAGGAATGAAGGAAAAACCACGAAAAACCGCTCAAAAAGCTTAAAGAATGGTCCTACAGAGCCCCCGAAAACGTATTTTACAAGAGTAAAAAATTGAAGGCAATTACCCCAAAAAACCAGGTTATTGCGCGCTCACACGCACGCACGTGGACTTTGAGAGTTTTCAACCATCGGCACGGTTGCGTGGGATACGTACACAGTTCCCATACAAATCTGAGTCCTCTCGAGTGGCTACACCTGAGGTTACGGTCGGAGCAATTAGGGTGACTCGTCAGACGCGTCGCTGGGGCTGTGCGTTACATACATCGCCGACGCGCCAGACACGTCGCTGGGGCTCTACGGGTTAATTAATGAACATACAGTCCATCCTCCTACAACGCGAGTTTAGGGGTGGCACTGCGCCTCGTGTTGTAGGTATTTTGCGTTGTAGGAATAACACTTTAAATGGAGATAAGGATGTTGTTTTTGGAGGCAAGAAGATAACATTGCATTGAGGGTGGAGATTTTGCAGGTAGGCAGGATGGCAAGGGGCATTATCCATTAGCAAAATCATCTTAAAATCCAGTGCGCATCGATGTTATCGCGCTGTAGGTGGGGGTGTCGCGCAGTAAGAGGAGGCGCCGGATTTGAAGCACTCGGCAAGGCCATTTCGCATTACAGTCAGCCCCCCCAATACGCGATTCCACAATTCGCGAAAACCCTAATACACGAGTGACCCCTCGAAAATAACATTAATTAATTAAACATTAATTACGCGAGGTGGTACCACAATACACGAATCGAGAGCTAAGAAGGGGCCAAATCCGCTATTCCCGCTTGATACGCGAGCACGTCTACGTTTCGCGAGGCCCAGGAGTAGCTCTGAAAAAAGAAGAAGACGGGCATACGCCTGCCTTCCCTCCCGCTTACCCTCCCTCCCTCCCTCCCACAGTCCCGCTCAAGCGCTCATAGCCGTGCGGAGTGACCAAACGTTTGTAGTGCCTGCCACTTTTTTCGCCATGCCACGCCAATATAAGAAGATAACACACAAAATGAAGGTGGAAGTGTTGGATAGCAAGAAAAAAGGAGAAGGAAACTGTGCAATAGGCTTGTCAGAGTAAACTGTTCGTACGATTTGGTCAGGGAGGGAGAAGTTGGAGAAAATCGTGAAGTCCTACGGTCCTAGTCCTAGTCCTAGCCTATCTACTACTAATTTTAAGGTAAGGTTTCATATTTTTATTCATTGTTCTTATTATATATAAGATATAGACTGTACTGTAGAGCCAAAAATGTCGAAAATAAGGCCAAAATTTTGAAAATAGGCCATAATTGAGAGATGTCACCCATATCTAATTATTCCTATTTAAAGTTAGGTCCACAATACGCGGATTCCCAATACGCGATGCCTCCTGTCGCCCCTATTCTCGCGTATTGGGGGGGCTGACTGTATATGTTTTCGGCTCGGGTTATAAGAGGTTTAGGTAATTCGGGACCCCCCCCTCGTGTTGAAGGAGGATCGCATTGTAGGAGCTCGTTATAGGAGGATGGACTGTACTAATAAAAATATATCCTTTGATATTAAACTTTCTGATGAGAATAAATGCATTGCTAAATTATACATGTTACCCAAATTTCATAAAAGACCTTTTAAATATCGCTTTATTGCCGGAGCAAAATTCGCTACCACTAAAACTTTGTCAAAACAGGTCGTACATTGCTTAAAATACATTAAAAGTACAGTCAGTCCCCCTAATACACGTATCCTCAGTCCGCGTTTACCCTATTCCGCGCCGAGGGGTAAAACAGGTACTCAAAATCCCTAAAACACGTATTGACCCCACAAAACACGAATCACGGTTGAAGAGTGGTGTAAAAATGCTGTTTTTTGTATTCCGTGCCACCCCCCCTCCCTACTCCGCGCGGACACCCCTGGGGGCCCCTCGGAGGCCTAGGCTACCCCGGCCCCGCCACTGTCACTGGCCCCGTCTCCGTCCCCGGATAAACCCATAGATTTCCCGATCGCAGTAGTGCCTTCACCAGTTTATTCTTCCTAGGCATTTTGAAGGTGTTGAAGGGTGTAGGAAGGCAGTTGTTACACAATAAATGGGTCAAGTCTCAGCGCACGGACACTTAAGGATATTGGGACTGAGAAGGAAGCACACATACACACGCACACTCACACACACACACACATAACCACACGTACGCTTTCTTCTCAGTCCCAATATCCTTAAGTGTCCGTGCGCTGAGACTTGACCCATTTATTGTGTAACAACCGCCTTCCTACACCCTTCAACAACTTCAAAATGCCTAGGAAGAATAAACTGGTGAAGGCACTACTGCGATCGGGAAATCTATGGGTTTATCCGGGGACGGGGCCAGTGACAGTGGCGGGGCCGGGGAAGCCTAGGCCTAAGCTATATGAACTCGCCCTGTCGCAGGGGTCTGTCTCGGAGCCCCAACTCTTCTCACCTACTTATAGCATTTAATTTTAATGTAAGGAATGACTTGTTTATGTTTCTATTATTGTGTATGCTTGGTTGTCCAATTAGTATTGATTTTGATCAAAAATTACCGTCAAATGTGTGTGGAAATGCGGGCTGCCGCCCATATGTATTTTTCTCCATAAGTTATGTTATCCCCAATGCGCGAATTCCCAATACCCATCGTGTAATGCCGCCCATATAGGCGCGGATTGGGGGGACTGACTGTACAGTACTCATAAACAATATTGTGATACCATCAAGAATAGAACTGGCATTAACTATTATTGGAGTGTTGACAATTCAATAGAAGTTATTGATAAACTTAATACCATGCAGAAAGTTACCTCGGTACATGGCTTCGACTTTTCAACTTTGTATACCAATTTGCCTTTAGATTTAGTATTTTCAGAACTTTGCTTTATTATAGATTTGCATTTTGACAGATTTGAAAATAGTCATAATCGTTACATAAATGTTAATTCATATTTTAATAATGTGTCACTTAGCTTTGATCCCACTAGTTCAGTATATTTTGATAGAACTAAACTTAAAGATGCCCTTAAATTCCTCCTTTTCAATACTTATGTTAGATTCGGGCCCTACATTTTCAAACAAATATTAGGAATTCCTATGGGTGGGAATGCTAGCCCTTTAATTGCAGACTTATTCTTGCTTGCTTTAGAATTTGAATTTATGAAAAACTTAGTTGACAGTAGCAAGAAAAATAACATCCTAGACAAATTAGCACTTGCTAAATTGTTAAGTAATAATAGTAGATATATTGATGATATTCTTGTTTGTAATGTTAAATTTTAATCAAGTCGCTAAACTAATTTATCCAAATTCCATCCCCCTCACACAAGGTAACGTAAATGATGAAGTTGAACATTTTCTTGATATACAGTATATATACAGATTGTTAACCCGGCAGCTGCAGGGAGACTCTTAAGAGGTTTTACTGGGCGACTGCAGGGAGACTCTTAATATCCTTGGCTTAAAAAAAAAAAACATTTAAAAGGCCCCAGTAGCACTTTATTTATTTTTTTTCCTCCATACCTCATATCACTCCTCCACATCCCCTCCTTCCCCCTCCCCCCTCCCTTCAATTATCACCTATTTTCCCTTTTATTCCCTTATTCATTGGTATATTTTTGTGTAAACATCTCCAAACCGATCCTAGGCTGTGGTCATGTGTGTGTCTATGCGTGGGAAAGAGAGAGAGAGAGATACAGGCCTCGGTCACTCTCCAGGCTTCGAGAGAGGAGGGTGTGAGGCTGGCTGGCTCACAATTGTTGAATGAACCACTCGCTAACAATTCGCGATTTTGACCATACAAATGATATTCCCACTTGTTTTATTGTTGTAACATGTTACTATCTTCATATTAAACGTAAAATAGGCGCATATGTATAAATATTAATTATATTTATGGTAAATTAACGATTTTAGTGAGGAATGCATCTAAATACCTACGCACAGGGGTATGGTGTACACTACAGGGGCTGCGCAGCTGAGAGGTTAATGAACAGTGCACACTTAAAATATACCACAAAGTTGACGATTTTAATTTTAACGTAATAAACTTTCCTTTCCCTAATAGTAATATCTATAGTAAAATAACCTATAATTGTTTTTATTCCCAGCTAATAAGATTTTGTATTATTTGTACCAGAATAGAAGACTTTTGGGATAGAGCTAGGTTACTATACACTCTTAGTAGACAGAGGTTTTGTTGCAAGTAAATTTAATCTTTTTAAGGTCAATTATTGTGACTGTATTTTAACCCTCCAGCCCCGGTTATGTATTATATATATATTCCTCGAAACCCGGGTGTTTTGGCCGAAAAACGTCTAGGCTAGGCTACCGTATATTCGTTAATCAGACTGCTTCCCGCATTCCCGCGCATCCCCAAGCGTAGCTGTGTTATTTACCTGTAAAATGGCATTAAGTAGAGCTCTCTAAGTCAACTGGGTGAGCTGTGATGATGATTTCATTGGAGATAACTTTATGGCCAAACCAGCCACTTTACACCACTTTTCGATACTGAACAACAACATACAGGCACACAAGAACAAGCGACGCTCTCCTTCTTGTGGCCGGAGATGCGGAGCGTCGGTCCAGCCGGCTGTTGTTTACATGCGTCGGACCGACGCCTCGCACAGCAAGCTCACAGGCTGTGACGTCGTGGGTGCATATGAGGCCTTCCGGGTACCTGTTACATGCTTTTTTATGGGCGTACATGAGGGCATCCGGGAAGGAAGGGTTAAAATTTGATATCAATAATTTTAATCAAGTATTATTAACTTTAAGTTTCTATTATAACCTCTGCTTACTTTTTGTCTGTATGTATTAATGTTTATCTTTTTCTATTGTTATTATTAATTTTTATAATTAATTGTTCTTGTTAACCCACTGAACCCCAGCGACGACGTGTCATCGTCAATGTATGTAACGCTAAACCCCAGCGACGACAACGTGTTGTCACAGGTACTCCGGTCCTATGGCACCTAGAGGGCTCAGATTTGTATGGGAACTTTGTAAGTATCCCACGCAACCATGCCGATGGTTGAAAACTCCTAAAGTCCAACCGCGTGCGCGTGAGGGCGCAAAAAACGGTATTTTGGGTGTACTGTATTTGCCTTCAATTTTTTACTCTTGTAAAATCGACTTTCAGGGGCTCCGTAGGACCAATTTTTGACCTTTTTGATCGTTTTTTTTTTTGTGGTTATTCCTTCATTCCTAACCCATTCGCTATTGTTTCTGGAAAAAAACAAAATTTCAAATCCTGCCGGTCCCTGGTGGTACATTTATTTATAACTAGCTGGGGCTCAGTGGGTTAAAAGAGTACTCTTTTGTTTAAGTAAATCTATTGTGCCTTCATATTTTCAAATATTTTTATTTATTATATTGTATCTATTCATTGTCGATAGTATCAATTGCTTGCTTTTGCGATTTCCTTAGTTTATTTGTACAATAAATGTAGGTTATTAGTAGGGTTGTAATTGTTAGGGGTCACTTGAAGCATGCTATGCTTACAGGTACCTACCCGATAGCATTATCGTTAGTGAGAGCCATTTGTATTTTGTACTATTGTTATTGTCTTGTCAAGTTGCAAATTTGATTTTAATAGAAAATGTTGACACTAATTGCAGTTCTTTATTCATGCAGAGTTTAGTAAAAATTTACCAGAACGTCCCCGACTTCCCAAATTGACTACAGTAATTCCTTGAACGTGACGATAGTGCGTTGTTATGTGTGCGATTAGTTTGCTTGGGAACCAGATTAACTTGCTCATGTCGTAATGTACACCCTATGTGGTGGATTGTTTTCTTTTATTTATAAATTATTATTTTACTTAAGCGCTGTTTCCACATAACGATTTTGATAAGTTGTTTTGTCTTTTTACGGTGTTCGTATAAGTTTTGGTTTGTTTATTTTGCAAGTTTTACATTATAATAGCTGATTTCCTACATTTATAGCATTCCACTTCGTTTCTACTAGTAACGTAAGTACTGTACATCGATCGTGTACTGTTTCATTACAACTACTGCATTGTGAAATTGTACTCCTTTTGTTGAAACCAATATCACAGACTATACATAATTTCCTTTTACTGGTCATCGTAGGTCTGGAGATGTGGTGTGGCCCAGGCCGATCAGCTGAGTGGCGGAGGTGTGTAAGCGAGGGAGGGGGACAGGTTGTGCCTTGTCCTACTCCTTGGCCCACCCCTACCCCTACCTGTACCACCCTGCGGCGGCCTGGTTGTTGTTGGTTGCTTTTGTTGTTGTTCTTGGCCGTTGTTGCTACTTCACTGTTAATGTTGGTGCGAGTGCTACCTGCTTTTTTAGTTGTTAAGGTAGCATGTTGAGCTACTTGGGTTGCCGATGTCTGTGGTAGTGATGGTAGAGTTGAGGGTAGTGTTCTGTTGGAAGAGTGGTGGCACTGTAGTGGTGGCTGCCTGACGGCTTGGGTTGTGTGTATGAGCGTGAGGGGAGTTTTGGGTTCCTGCTTGTTGTAATTAATTTTTCTGCTAGGGACTGTTGAAATGTCGGTGTCTGTCTTACTTGTTTCGTAGTGAGGTTTCTTAACGTTGAGCTGGGGCCTGGGTTGGTCTCTATATCTCCACAGCTTATTAGCAACAGGTGTTGTAGCGAGGTTGTGTTTGCTGAGACACAGCGAATTCCCGATGTATGAAGCTGCCCAGGCAGGAATGGTGACAGAAATTTAATTTGTGTGTGATTTCTGTATGACGAGGTCCCTCAATACTTGTTTAGTGTTGACCTGGTACACTACCGGTCTCCTCTGCACCTGTCTATCGGCACATCCCCTCTGGATGTTGAGAAGGATGATAAATAGGGATAGAGCTATGCTCACCCCATTCAGTCCTCCCGCCATCTTGAGCATCATTAGTTGGAGAATATTTTAGGTTTTAGGTTTACCAGAGCAGTTGGCACCAAACCCACACAGCTGGCTGTTTGTGATATTGAAATTAATTTAATTTTAACTAGCATACTGGTCACAGTCCTTAAGTCGTCTGTTTTCTTTTTTCTTTTTCTTTTTTTTTTGGGGGGGGGGGGGGGATTTTTTTTATTTTTTTTTTTGGGGGGGGGGGGGGGGGGTAACTTATTATAGGTAGCTCGTATGTATGTATTTACTCAGGCCCATTCCCCACTTTTCCTATTTTTTTTTTTTTTTCTGGGGGTGGCCGACTCAAGACAGATCCTGAATAGGGACAACAGGACAGAAAACAATGAACACACAAAATAAAATACAAATTCACACACATCTAGGTCACTCAGGAGAAGACCCTGAGACCAAGGTCCCTATAGCACTCCCCCAACCACCCGGAGAGGTTTCGGTCTCAGCAGGCAGACATGCAGCAAAGCCGAAACCACAAGCCCGCCCACCACACTTCCAGTCGCACCCTTCATATATACAAGCTCCCCGGCCAGGCGCCTGATGGACTATTATCTAGTCCAACTTGCGCCCGACCCCCTCTCCCAAATGGCCACGTGTTCACTCATCTATTCACAAGCATTCTCCATTCATTCCTGTTTATTACCACTTCCCTTGCCTGATCTATAGTCATTCCTCTATTATCCAAAGCTTGTTTGACACAGTCTCTCCATCTCAATGGGGGTCTTCCTGCCCCTCTATCTCGCAGCTCGTGAATAGTATTACAGTAACACCTCCATTTACCTGGTTTACCGGCACTCAGGGGGATTTGAAACCTCCGGTGAATTGAAAAGTCCGGTTGAATGAACATTACTCCTATAAATGCCCATAAACTCCGAAGAAAATACCCCCTAATGGCTATCTGTATTATCAGCCTTAATATAATAAACAAACACACATTACTATACTGTACCATTTTAATAGTAATGTTCTCAACTCGCCAATTTATAAGTACAGTAGAAGTTGGAAAAGGCGTCCAGCTGTTGTTGTTGTCGGCGGCGTAATGCGTATCGTCGTATGCGAAGGCTAGGCCTTATCGGGAGGGAGAGTTTCGCGGCGCATTCAAAGTTTTGACAGTAGCAAAACGAAACACTAATATCAAACTGTTTTTGTTCTTTTTAGTTTCTTAGGTTTCTCACATAATATCTAAAACTTATTTATGAGGTGGATGCTTTGGGAGAGGCAGCAAGGGGTGGATGCTTGCCACTCATCCACAGTTGTAGAGGTGGATGCTGTTGCATCATTCACCTCTCTCCATTCGTTTGGATATTTGTGTTTTTTGTTGCAAGCTCAGAACCACTCTTTTGCACTTCTTCTTGTCACTATTGGCTTTCACTTTGTCCGACTTTGCCTTAATCTTTGGCATGATAGCGATGAATCGAGTATAATATGTCCAATATGAGAATGTTTATATATACGGATCGATCGGGCAAGAGTGAAAGGCCTATTCCCGTGCTTTTGTTGTTGTTGTTGCTTGTTCTACTGATGTCGCCGTTGCCCGCATAGAGCCACGGACTATTTTATATATACAGTAAAAGTCCTGTAATCCGGAAGGCAGGGGACCGCGGGACTTCCGGATTAGCAGATTTTCCGAGGTATCAGATTTATACATAAAAATGGCCCTAAAACACATACAAATTAATAATTAATTAGAATAGAGGCAGTGCGGTGAAGTTCCGGTGGCGTAGAGGTGTAAATCCAAGAGGTGTAAATCCAGAACACTCAATTAATTGACTTAAGATAGACATGAATATTATTTTATAATCTTATTTTTGGGGGAAAATAGTATATTTTGGGGAAAGGTATCGGGCATTCCGAGGTTTCAGCCTCCGGATTAGCAAACTTTCACTGTATATATATTTCTTATTGGTGCTTTTTAAATATTTTTTTCCTAATATTATATGTATTTATTATTTGTTATGGTGAAATGATGCTGGTAAGACGAAAAATATATATATATTTTTTTTTAAATTTAAATTTAAATTTTAATAATTTCCTAAAACCTCCGGTTGTTTGAAGTTACCGGATGCTTGAATGCCGGAAAATCGAGGTGTTACTGTATTTGTTTCTCATCATAAAGTGCTGAGTTAATGTTTCTCTTTTTAGATAGGTTCTGTACCGTATCACATATAATATAAAGCTTGTCAAACTATTGAATTTGACTACCTCCACTATTGCATAGTTGATATTTCTACAATTAGAACTTTGACAGATTTGTTGAGAATGGTAAATATTTCATAAATGTTTATTCATATTTTAATAAAGTGTCACTTAGTCCTACTCCCACTAGTTCAGTATATTTTTTATAAAACTAAACTTAAAGATGCCCTTAAATTCCTCCTATTTGTTAGTCGTCTTGGCAAATCCAACGTCAAGGCTATTAACCTAATTGCAATGACGACTTGTCTATTTTGACTGCTATGTCGTCATTCCAACCGCGGTTAAAAAGAAAACGTCTAGAGTCTACTCCTTATCTTGCTCTAGGAGACGTTGTACATTAACCAAAACTACCACCGAAGGTGAAAAAAGCATAGAAGAGAAGAAAAAGGGGTTTACCTTAGTTACCGCTTAAGGCCCATCCCGTGTTCCGTCATGTGCAGATCCCTGTCGAACGTGCGCATGAACGACCCTCTCTTGTTATAATTTTTCACGCGCTCCATTGAATGAAGTCGCTTTTGTTGTGCTCCTTTAATTCACCCTGTTTAGGTTAGTTTCGGCTTTTCTGGCCTTCTTTTTTGTTAGACAGATGTTACGTGATCTAAGGCACACGTAAATGGGCTCCTAAGTGTGTATAATGGAGACGCGTGTGGAAATAGCTTACCGAAGGTACCTGGCGTTCCTCGTATATGTTTTTCATTCTTTCTCTTTTCATATTCTTTTTTCCTGTTAGTCTGGGCATGGTTTAGCTTTTAGCTTCATTTAGCCTAGCTCGTTTTCTCATTCAGGAATTGCTATGCCCCTATGAGTTCTCATTTTTTTTTCATAGCCTAGGTGTCCAGTTGGTTCACAATCTGAGATTTCGTGGTGGCGGTGCTGTTTGTAGGGTTTGTGTCGGCCGCATAAATAGCGTTATTCCCGAGTCCCCCCTTTCGAGCCTTCACTGTGTCTCAAGGGCCTGGGCGCTTGGTGGTTCGTGATATCCAGGGGTACCCCACGGGGGCCTCTCCCTCACACCACAGGGTTTTTCGCCCCTGACACATTCTCTACTCACGGCTAGGCCACCCTTTTTCTCGCCAGTTTCATTTATTGGTTTTTGTGTTCCCTTCCTGTTTTCACCTCCATCCTTTCATACCCTTTTGCCCAATCCTGGGGTACCCCATGGGGGCCCCTGTTTGTGCCAAACCACCCAACCTGCCACTTCTCCTCATGGGCTTTGCTCTATCTCTGTGGGTTGGGTGGTTCCTGGGGGATGTGCCTCCTCTCCCCTGGTGTGTCTTCCTTGCCTCTCCCTTGACCGGTTGAGTCAGGATATTATCAAGGAAGGCACTGCTCAGCTTGATGGTCATCGTCGCTTGGAGTTCATAAGGAGTTGACGCTTGTTTGCGGGCCTTTTTTGGTTTTCCTAGACGCTCCTCTCGCTTTTTCGGCACCGGACCATCTCGGCCGGTCCCGCAAATTTGCGGAGTGCTCGATTCGGTCCTCTGGGACATTTCGGCTCCCCGCAAATTTGCGGAGATCGCTGGGGGGTCCCGCGGAGATGTGGGGGGGTTGTGTCGGTACGGTTATACCTCCATTGGCCCGCAAATTTGCAGTTATAGTTGGCTTTCACTGTTGACCTTTTTTATGTCATATTGTTGCCTGATACTATATTGGTGTATGCACTTTACTGGTGTTATAGGCCCTGCATGTAAGATGTTGAGTGGTGGTTAACACTTTCTCCATCTTTGCAGGTTCTGCTGGTGCTCTTCCGCCTCGGCCGCCCTCCTCACCTACCTCTGTGCTCCCAGTTTAGGGTGAGTACGGATACCTGTTTGCATGTTTCTTACAGTTTCTTACAGTAGATCCTCTGGAAAAAGGCAAACTATGCCTGTGTATCCAGCTCAGTACCAGTACTTGCACTGCTGCGGTCGTTCACGGTGTTGGCGGCGGCGGTAGCAGACGCAACATTTTTACTATTCTGTATTTTTGTTTTATAATCAAACTTCAAATCTTGTCTTCCCCATGCTTTATCAAGATTACTTTCAAACTCCCTTATTGATTCGGAATCGACTACATACTGGGGCAGTGCGTTCCACTCATTTACCACTCTATCACAAAATGAGTTCTTTGCCTTCTCAAGCCTATTTCTTTCTTTGTAAATTTTCTTAGAGTGTCCTCTCGTTCTTGTTCCCTCCCGCATCAAGAAGATACCTTCACACACATCCTCATCGTACTTTCCTGACACTATCTTAAAAGTCTCTATCATATCCCCTCTCTTTCTCCTATATGCCAGTGTCGGAAGCCCCAGTGTCCTCAACCTCTGCTCATAGCCTGCGTTCTTCAACGTTGGTACCAGCTTGCTAGCTCTCCTCTGCACTTTCTCCACTGCTTCTATATCCTTTACCATATATGGAGCCCACACCTGGTTTGCATATTCCAGGTGCGGCCTAACCAGCGCTGTATATAGATTCCTGAAGATTTCTTCGTCAAGTGACACAAATGTCCTCCTTATCAGCCCTACAATTCTATTGGCTTTGTTTATCTTTTCCGCTAAATGTTCTGAGAAATTTAACTTATTGTCTATCACTACTCCTATATCCTTTTCTGCACTCACTTCCTCCATCGCTTCATACATACTGTATCCTACCTTGTCTATCTTGCTGGTCCCAATCCGCATGTACTTGCATGTGTGTTCCTGTTTCCCCATGCTCCTTCCCTGGTTCTTCTTGGACATTCTCTCCACTTACTCCTTCGACGTGCTGATTCTGGTGTGTGTTCTTCTCGTGCTGGTCGGCTGCTTTGCTTTCGCCTTGGTTGTCGCTCCCCGTGCTTGGTGAGCCACAAGTCCTGCTTGCGCCACTCGCTCTTTGTGTCCTCTACGGCCTACCTCCCTGCTCTGTGAGGCCTGTGTCTGGCCCTGGTGGTTGTGCTGCTCCATGGCCCTGGTTCCTCGGCGGCGGCTGTGGCCTCTGCTTCCCTTCCGTCGGTGTGGCCGATGGTCTCCCGCCACATTGGGACTGTGGGCCGCCGTTCCCCGGCCTTTGTTGCCGACCGGATCCGCGTCACCCTGGGTATCCCTGACCCGACTGAAGGCCGTTCACCTGGCCCTCTCCCTGCTCGGGCCCTCTCCCCTGGGTCCCGCGGCTGGTCGTCCCATCGTTCGGGGGGTTCCCCGGCTCCGTCCACGCTCTCGCTCGCCTCGCTCCTGCCCCTCGTCGTCCTCCTGATCGCCTTGACGTCGCCCGTCGCCCTCGTCTTGGTTCTCGCCCTGAGGCCGGGGTTAGCGGCTCTGCCCCTGTGCGCCCTCCCCTGGCCTCTACGGATAGGGGCTCTCCTCCCTTCCGCCCGCTTTCCTAGCCCAGACGACTTCCTCTTACGTTGTCCTCTCCGCGCGCGGTTGTTCGTACTGTCGCTGGCCCTCTGCTGCCTCCTACACTGTCCAGGAGGGTCCGCCTGGGTGTCGTTGCTTCTCCTACTTCACCTGCTTCAGTGCCTCTTCTTCCTTCACGGTCTCGTCCCACGGTGGAGGTCCCTCCCTCCTCCGCCTCGGTGTCGGGCCGCCCTGTTCTCTCAGCCCCGGGGGTCCTTGCTCTGTTTCCCCCCGCGGCTCCTTCTGGCCTCCTTTCACCCGGCCAGCCTTCCCCCTCCCGTCGTCCTGCTCCTCCTCCTTCTTCTCTTCCTGCCCTTCACTTCCCGTCTCGCCTGGGGGGTACCCCTCCTCTTGCCTCGGTGAGGTTTCGGGGTCCCCCTTTCTCGGGAGCTGTCGTGTCGCTGGAAGAGGAGGATGGTGCTGTTTCCCCCTCGGCCGTTCGTGATCGGGGACGGGTCCCTCTACGGCGACACGACCGTCGTCGCTCGCCTTCCTTGGGCCGCGACGCTGCTGGTTCGTGTCGTGGGTCTCGCTCACGCTCACGCTTGCCCCTGCGGGCCGACCATTCTGGGGGGGGGGGGGGGGGTCGCCTCTCTCGGTTCGTTTGTCGGCTATGCAGGGCTGGGTTGTGTCACGCTTCGACGGGTGCTTGGAGTCGATGGAAGCCTCCCTCTTCTCGCGCTTCTTGGCGGTGTCTCGGCCTCAGCGCCTCACCCTCCCTACCCCTGCTACGGTCCCCCTCCCTTCTGCGGGCCTACGCTGTGGTCGGACTTCTGCCGCCCTCCCGTCCTTCCGGCTGTTCAGTCCCTGGCTGTGTTGACGGGTCTGTCCTCCTATGGGTCAGGTTTGTGCGACGCCGGTACGCCTGGCTTCGCCGTCTTGCTCGGTCTCCCTCTCCCATTGGAGGCCTGGTTTGCTGAGGCTTTCGCCTTCACACCGTTCCGTCGACGGCTCTCCTTCGGTCCCTCCCCCGGAGTCGTCCCTGCTTTTGCCTCCTCTTGTGTCTGTCGGCGGGTTGGCCGGCGCGTTCTGGTCCTGGATGAGCGCGCCCGTTCTTGAACTTTGTTCTATTGCTACCCCGTTCTTCTCTCACCCGGTTCAGCCCTCTGTCGCCACGGTTTTTCCCTTGCGACAGAGGGTGACGGACTTATTGTCTTGTCTTTCGGTTCCCTCCAGACGTCTGTTCCCCGCCTGCGGCTTTTCGGGGCGTCTGCGACAGGCGCTCTTCGCGAGGGTTTGGACCGCGTTCTGCGGGTCCACCTTCGGCTCGCGGTGTCTTTGGTTCCCGAGCTGAAGGCGGTTTTGTGCGCGGCAACTCGGCGACGCCCGACAGTGCGGTCCTCGTTCTGCCGGCCGGCCCCCTTGGATATTCGTCAGGGTTTGTTGTACTCTGCGCTATATACGTCGGGGTTGTTTCAGCTGGTTGCTTGGGTATGCTCGCTTCTCTGTCGGCGGCCCCTGCTTCCGACACGCGACGACGCGCTGTGTCGTTGCGGTCCCTGCTTACGTCACGCACCGACGCGCTGTGTCGCACGCGGGGTCTTCTCAGTCCCGTCCTTCTGCCGGTCCTCTTCGGGGTGCTGCTGCAAGTGCTGCCGCCTTGCGCGGACGCAGGCCTGGGACGTTGCAGGCCAGTGCGTCGGTTCCGCCTCGCCCTTCTGTTCTTGCCCCTTTCATCCCCGCCGTGTCGGGGCTGGCCGGCCTTCCACTTCCGGCCGCCCTTCGACGGGGTCTGCCCCGCGCCGGCCTGGGGTTGGGGTGGCCCGCCCTTTTCGCCGAGGTTGGGGGGGGGGGGGGGTAGAGGTTAACGTGGCGCTTGTGCCCGCACGGCCCGTAACGGGGGTACATCCGCGTCAACACAATGTGTAGTTCTCTGGGTCGGCCTCCTTGTTCTCCTTCTCGCCTGGCCGACCGGGTCGCTCCCCTCCTCTCGGGTGCTCCCTCGGGTTGTTTTCGCCCTTGCGCCCCTCGGTTGCCGCGAGGGACGTTGGGGGCGGCGGGTTGCGCGGTTGGGTCTCACCTGGTGGTGGACGTCACGACTCCCTTTCCGCTCTTGTCACCGACGCCGGCCCATCTCTTCGGAGGTGGCCCACGTGCTCACTTCCATGCCCGAGCTGGGTAGCGTCGAGGGAGTTGACCGCCGGTCGCCCGGTTTTCCTCTCCCATGTCTTTCTGGTCCCGTCGACGAACTGCGACGCGATGCGACCGTTGGTGGTTCTGTCGGCCCTCAACAGGCGCGTCGTGTACACACGGTTTCGGATGCTGCCGGTACCCCTGGTACGCCTGGCCCTGTGCCCTCTGTCGTGGATTGTGTCGCTGGCCCTCCAGGATGCGTCTTGGCTCGTTCCTCTCCATCCTCGCTTCCAGCGATTCTTGGCCGTTCGGACTTCCGATCGTGTGTTCCTGTTCGCCGGCCTTCCCTTCGGTCTCCACATCGCGCCGCGGATCTTCTCCGCACATGTGGGGCAGGCTCTGGGTCCTCTCCTCAGGAGCGGGCTCCAGATCCTGTTTTCCTTGGCCGATTGGTTGGTAGTTTCCGAAGCCCTAGGACTGTGCATTGGCGACGCCCTCACAGTCGTTCGCAACGTCGCACGGTTAGGGTTCCCCTTTGATGTTCCCGATTCACGCTTGACCCCGTCGCGTGTCGTGCCATGGGTCGGTCTCGCATGGGTTTTGTCCGGCGCTACGGTGACCCGGGGTCTGCCGGCCGCGGTGCACCTTCGGTGGAAGGTCTTCGCCGTGTTGCGCTCGGTCTCCCTCCTGGGGTGGCTGTGGGACTCGTTCGTGGGTTCGCTGCTTTGGGCCGCTCTGCCCCTTCCCTTAGGGTGCCTCTGGCTCCTCCGCCTCCTCCTCATGGGCCCCGCGGTGTTTCCGTTGCCCCTATGGATCGGCTCCTGCCGCTCCTGCGTACCGTTCGCAGACGCTTCGGTCGCTGGGTTGCTCAGGGCTCGCTCTCTGCGGCTGTGCCCTGGTCCGCCCCCCCCGCCGACGGTCTGGGTAGCCACGGATACGTCGAGCGAGGTTGGGTGAGGTTCCCGATCGAACCTTGGCCGTCCACTTCCCGGCAGATGGGTGGGTCTCCCTCCACTTACCCGTCTATGCCCTCGGACTGTTGGTTCCTCTGTTCTTCCTGCGGGTCCACGCGCTGGCCCTTCGGGGTAAGTCGGTGGCCTTCGGGTTAGACACTCAGACAGGCTGTCCCCTGTTTCCTTCTGCGGGGGTCCTCCAGGTCGTTGACTCTATTGGGGGTCTCGGTGGAGTTGTTCTTCCTCGCGGCCCGACACCCCTTCTCCTTGCATGCCTCCTCCCTGCCCGGGCCTGCCACCCTGTGGGCGGCCGCCCTGTCGTGAGGGCAGGGCGTTCTTGTTGCTTGGGCGTTGAAGCGGACTGTGTTCGCCGACCTTGCGGCTTCCTGCGGGTTTCCGGAGGTCGCCTTGTTCGCATCGGGGGTGCCGCGCCAGTTGCCTTTGGACCTCTCCCTCCGGCCTCGCGCTCCGGGGGGGGTCCGGCCGCTTTCATGGTAGCCTGGTACAGGTGGCGGTCGATATACATCTTTCCGCCCCCAGACGCGCTGTTGATGTGCCCAGTCCTCGCGGGGCTGCGGCTGTACCACGGCTGCGTCTGGCTCCTCGCGCCTCTGTGGCCGGCACGGGCTTGGTCCGCCCGGTTGCCGCGGTGGTGCCCGAGTCCGGTCCCTCTACCTGTCTCCGGCTTCCACTTGGGCTCGGTTCGGGACCTGCGGACCTCGTTGGCCTTCGCATCGTGCTTGTTCATGTGGCACGGTGGCTCCCGGTCCCCGGCCGGGCCCTGAATGACTTCCTGCAGCGTTCCTGGCCGTCTTCTCCTTGGGGGCCTTACGGGTCCCGCTGGAGGTCTTTTCCTAGGTGGCTACAGGCCACTCGCCTGCCAGTTGGCTCTCCTTCCCTCGTCCTACGCTTCTTGTTTCACCTCTTCCGTACGCGTCACTTTCAAGTCGACGCTATACGTACCCACTTGTCTGCCGTCCGGGGGTTCTTTGGGTCCATCGCTGGGCTGGTCGTTCCGCCACAGGAGCTGGATTCCTTCCTGACGGCTGCCTTCCGGGATCGACCTCCTCCGCGCCAGGTCCCTCCGCAGTGGGATCTGGGGCGGGCTCTGGTCCTTCTGGCTTCACCCACGTCTACAAGGGCCGCTACGCCGGTTCCGTTGCTCGGGCGTCCGCTCTTCCTTGTCGCTCTGGCCACTGGGGTTCGGGTGTCTGCACTAGCGGCATTGTCACGGCCCCGGGACTGCGTGCGATTCTCCCCGTCCTTGCGTGGCGTCTCGTTCGCCTCCTCCCCTCCTTTTGTTACCACGCTTGGGAGGGCGGCCCCCGCTTTCCGGCCTTTCGCCGTCCAGGCTTTCCGGCGTGGGCATCCTCGCCATGTGTTGTGCCCGGTGTCAGCCTTGCACTCCTCTGTTGCGTCTGTGGCGCCGCCTTCGGGTACTGCTGTGTGGGGGTCTCCTCGGCCAGGTGGGAGGCTCTCGCGGGTGCAGATGGGCCGCCGCGTTTGTCGGACCGTTCGTGCCCGTCACCCTGTTTGTAGGGGTTCTGCGCACGATGTCAGATCCTTTGCTGCCTCCTTCCGGTTCCTGCCACGTCGATCCTTACCTGCCATCGCCTCAGCGGTTTTGTGGGTCTTCTATCACTTCCTTCATCTCCTCCTACCTCTCCGTGTCCAGTGTTCGACCCCCTCGGCCGGTGATTGCTCTCGGGGGTCGTGTTTCCTGGTGCTCTGGCGAAGATCCCTGGTCTTCCCCCCTTGTCCCTCGTTCTTTTTCCTTTGTTTTCTATGACAAAGGGGGGGGGGGTGTACGGGTTTGCAACACTGGATTGCAAGTTTGGGATTATGTATTGTTCCAGTACATAAGTGTTTTTGCCACATTGAAAATTGTGTTTTGTTCTTGTGTTCAGTGTTTTTGTTGGTTTTTGAAGAAAAGGGATTTTGGGTACAGTACCTTTTTGGTTTCAGACAAGTCTATGTTTTTGCATTACTATGAATGACGGGCATGTGTTAAAACTGTTCTTTTTAGCTACTCCTCAGTTTTTCACTCTTTTATTAGACTCTCTTGTTTAAATTGGGAGGTTTGACGTACCTCCCAACCTACCAAATAGGAAAACCTACTATTTGGTAGTAGTCTTGGCAAATCCAACGTCAAGGCTATTAACCTAATTGCAATGACGACTTGTCTATTTTGACTGCTATGTCGTCATTCCAACCGCGGTTAAAAAGAAAACGTCTAGAGTCTACTCCTTATCTTGCTCTAGGAGACGTTGTACATTAACCAAAACTACCACCGAAGGTGAAAAAAGCATTAGAAGAGAAGAAAAAGGGGGTTTACCTTAGTTACCGCTCAAGGCCCATCCCGTGTTCCGTTATGCGCCGATCCCTGTCGAACGTGCGCATAAGCGACCCTCTCTTGTCATCACATCTCACGCTAGCAGAAGAACGCGGATGGGCAGGGGTCCGGAGTGAGGGAGGGTAATATGTACGTTGGATTTTCCAAGACTACTACCAAATAGTAGGTTTTCCTATTTGGTAGGTTGGGAGGTACGTCAAACCTCCCAATTTGTTAGTAGTCTTGGCAAATCCAACGTCAAGGCTGCATAACAAATAGGAGGAGGACATCCAAGCCCAACATACCAAAAAAACCAATGCATAAGACAAAAGTATGAATGACAAAGAAACACAAGGTAAACAAGAGAGTTTAATAAAGCGTGAAAAACTGAGGAGTAGCTAAAAAGAGCAGTTTTAACACGTGCCCGTCATTCATATTAATGCAAAATCATAGACTTGTCTTAAACCAAAAAGCACTGTACATAAAATCCCTTTTCTTCCAATTGAACAAAAACAAGGAACACAAACTGAAAACACCATTTTCAAAGAGGCAAAAACACTTATGTACTGTATACATATAACATAATCCCAAACTTGTAATCCAGTGTTACAAACCCGTACTCCCCCCCCCCTTTTGCAAAGAAAACAAAGTAAAAGAAAGAGTGACAAGGGGGGAAGACCAGGCAACCTCGCAAGAGCTCTAGGAAACACGACGCCCGAGAGCTATCACAGGCCGAGGGGGTCTAACAACGGACATGGAGAGGTAGGAGGAGATGAAGGTATTGATAGACGACCACAAACCTGCCGAGGCGACGTCAGGCAACGAACGAGTCTGCAGGAACCGTAAGGAGGCAGCAAAGGACCGCACATCGTGCGCAGAACCCCGACAAGCAGGGTTACTGGCACGAATAACCCGACAAATGTGGCGTCCTATCTGTACCTTCGAAAGCCTCCCACCAGTCCGAGGAGACACCCACACAGCAGTCCCCGAAGACGGAGCCACAGACTCAACATAAGAGTGCAAGGCCTGCACCGGGCACAACACATGGTGAGTATGCCCACGTTTTAAAGCCTGGATGGTGAAAGGCTTGAAAACGTGGGTCTCTCGCTCATTCTTGGCAACAAAATGAGGGGAGGGGGCCAACGTGACGACATTCAATGACGGGGAGAATCGCATGCATTCCTGGGACCGTGACATGGCAGCTAGTTCAGACACCCTATCTCCAGTGGCCAGAGCGACAAGGAAGAGAGTACGCTCCAGCAACTGAACCGGTGTAGTGTCCCGTGTACATGTGTGTGAAGCCAGAAGGTCCAGAGCACGCCCCAGATCCCACTGAGGAGGGATCTGGCGCGGAGGGGGCCGTTCCCGGAAGGCAGCCTTCATGAAGGAATCCAGCTCCTTCGGAGGAACGACCAGCCCAGTGACGGACTCAAAGACCTCCCGGATGGCAGACAAGTGGTTACGTATAGTGTTGACCTGAAAGCGACGTGTACGGAAGAGGTGAAACAAGTAGTGTAGGACGAGGGAAGGAGAGCTAACAGTCTGGCGAGTGTCCTGTATCCACCTAGTAAAAGACTTCCAGTGGGACTCGTAAGTCCCCCAAGTCGAAGTCGTCCATGAACGCTTCAGGAAGTCAGTCAGATCCCGTCCGTGGACCGGGAGCCACCGTGCCTCACGAACATCCACGATGCGAAGGCCAACGAGGTCCGTAGGTCGCCAACCTGGCTCAAGTGGAAGTGTGAGAGAGGGAGAGGGACCGGACTCGGGCACCACCGCTTCAACTGGGAGTACCAAGCCTGGGCCGGCCACAGAGGCGCTATGAGCCAGACTCTGCCGCGGTACAGCCGCAGCCGCGCGAGGACTTTGCACATCAACAGTGCGTCTGGTGGCGGAAATATGTATATCGACTGCCACCTGCTCCAGTCTTCCATGAAAGCGTCCGGACCCCCCTCCGGAGTACGAGTCCGGAGGGATAGGTATCGAGGCAACTTGCGCGTCTCCTTCGATGCGAACAAGTCGACCTCCGGAACACCCCAGGAAGCCGCTAGGTCGTCGAATACAGTCTGTTTCATTGCCCATTCTACAAGAACGCCCTGTCCTCGCGACAGGGCGTCCGCCCACAGGTTGGCAGACCCGGGCAGGTAGGAGGCGTGCAGGGAGATGTTGTGTCGGTTCGCGAGGAAGAACAACTTCTCGGAGATCCCCAACAGAGTCAAAGACCTGGAGGACCCCTGCTTTTGGATACAGTGGACAGCTGTCTGATTGTCCATCCTGAAGGCCACCGACAGGCCCCGAAGGGCCAGCGCGTGGTCCCGCAGAAAGAACAAGGGAACCAAGAGTTCGAGGGCATTGATGTGTAGGTGTGTGTGTCCCACCCATCTGCCGTGTTGTTGATGTCCCAGGTTGGATTGGTAACCCCACCCCACCTCGCTCGACGCATCTGTATCCACCCAGATCGTCGGCGGGGGGGAGGTCCAAGGCACAGCCGCAGAGAGCGTGCCCCGAGCAACCCAGTGTCCTAAGTGTCTGTGAATGGAACGCGGGATCGGCATGAGCCGATCCATATGGACCAACGGAAACACCCTGTTGCCCATGAGGATTAGGCGGCGCAGCCTGAGCCTCCCTAAGGGAATGGTCAGAGCAGCCCAATTGAGGGAACCCACTAACGAGTCCCAGATCCTCCTCGTGAGGGAGACCGAGTGCAACACGGCGAAAATCTTCCTGCGAAGTTTCACCGCGTTTGGCTGACTCTGGGTAACCGTAGCGTTGGTCAGATCCCATTCGAGACCTACCCACGTCACGACACGCGACGGGGTCAGGCGGGACTTGGGAATGTTGATGTTGAACCCTAACTGTGTGATGTGTCGAACTACGGTGAGGGTGTCGCGAACGCAGTGTTCTAGGGTGTCTGAAACTATCAACCAATCGTCCAAGTAAAACAGGATCTGGAGGCCGCCCCTGAGGAGAGGATCCAGAGCCTGCTTCACCAGTTTCGAGAAGATCCGCGGCGCGATGTTGAGACCGAAGGGAAGCCTGTCGAACATGAACACGCGATCGGAAGTCCGAACGGCCAAGAATCGCTGGAAACGAGGATGGATAGGGACGTGCCAATACGCATCCTTGAGGTCCAGCGACACTACCCACGACAGAGGCCGCAGGGCCAGTCGTACCTGGTGCACCGTCAGCATCCGAAATCGTGTGTTCACGATGTGCCCGTTGAGGGCCGACAGATCCACCACCGGTCGCATCGCGTCGCAGTCCTTCTTCGGTACCAGAAATACACGGGAGAGGAAAACCGGGTGACCGGCTTTCACCTCCTTGACGATTCCCTGCTCGTGCATGGAAGTAATCACGGCGGCCACCTCCGAAGAGACAGGCCGGTGTCGTTGACAAGAGCTGAGTGGGGGTCTGGACTTCCATCTCCAGGTTAGACCCCTCCGTGCAATCTTTCGCCCCCACGTCCCTCGCGGCCATCGAAGGGCGCAAGGGCGAAAACAACCTGTGGGAGCCCCCGAGATGAGGTGAGCGACCCGGTCGGCGAGGCGAGAAGGAGAACAGGGAGGAGACCGACCCGGAGAACCTACACATTTTTTGACGTGGAGGGTCCCCCGGTACGGTCCTTGCGGTCATAAGACCCTCGTTGACCACCCCTACCCCCCCCACCTCGTCGAAAAGGGCGGGACACCCCATCCCCTGTCCGTCGTGCGTCGGACCCCGTCGAAGTGCGGCCGGAAGTGGAAGGCTGGCCAGCCCCTTCTCGGCGGGGATGAAAGGGAGCAGGAGCAGAAGTGCGAGGCGGAACCGACGCTCTAGCCGGCAACTTCCCTTTCCTGAGCCCTTTCTTGGCAGCAGCAGTGGCACTAGCACTCCGAGGAGGACCGGCAGAAGGACGGGACTGCGAAGACCCTGGTCGCGACACAGCGCGTCTTTGCGTGTCGTAAGCAGGGTCAGCTGACAGAGAAGCGTAGCGTTCCCAAGCATCCTGCGCGAACAGCCCCGATGTATATAATTCAGAGTACAACAAACCCTGACGAATATCCAAAGGGGCCTTCCGGCAGAACGAGGACCTTACCGTTTGGCGTTGCCGAGTAGCCTCGCACAAAACCGCCTTCAGCTCGGGAACCAAAGACACCGCGAGCTGAAGGTGGATTCGCCTAACGTGGTCCAAACCCTCGCGAAGATCGCCAGGTGCAGTCGCCTCGATAAGTCGCAGGTGGTGAACAGAGGTCTGGAGGGAACCTAAAAAACAAGAAAATAAGTTCGCCACCCTCTGCCGCAAGGTAAAATCCCTGTCGACAGAGGACTTATCTGGGTGGGAAAAGAACGGGTTAGCAATAGCACAAATTTCAAGTTTGGGAGCGCTAATCCAGGACCAGAACTTGCCATCCAATCCGGCGACAGACACAAGAGGAGGCAAAAGCAGTGACGACTCTGGGGGAGGGATTGAAGAAGATCTGTCGACGGAACGGTTAGCAAACTCTAAGGCCTCAGCAAACCAGGCCTCCAATGGGAGAGGATTATCAAGGACGACGGACAAGCCAGGCTTACCGTCGTCGCTCAAACCCGTCCCATAGGAGGACAGCCCCGTCAAAACAGTGAGGGACTGAACATCTTGAAGGATGTCCTGGCGGCTGAAGTCTGACCAGAGCTTAGTACGAGGAGCAGACGGGGGCTTGGGCTTAACCGAAAAGTACTGAAGGTCAGTCCTTGTCGGGTAAGCCCGAACCTCCACGTCGGCCACCTGACCATCCTCCCTGATCGCCCTAAACTGCAGTTTATCATTAAGCTGCACCGACCAGCCCAAAGGTAGGGCCCTCTCACCGGACGGTAAATCGGTAGCACGCCCCGGGTGGGAGGCCTGCACCCCCTTCCAAACAGCCAAGGAGCCATAGAGGAGAGGCATAGTCCTCGACGGGACCTTGGCCTTCTGGATGGGGGGCAAGCGCGGACCCTGCCCTAGCAGACGGAGGACCCCCGCATGGGAGACAGCAGGGGGAACCACCTGAGCCAGGGCAGGAGCAGTGCTAGCCGACGACCGGGCAGGAGGGGAAGCAGGGCGAGAGGGAATGTGGTCCACCGCAGAGGGGAGGGGGACCAAAGCAGGGGCAGGTTGGGTGAGGCGCTGGGGTTGTGTCACCGCCAAGAAGCGCGACAAGAGGGATTCCTGCATCGCCTCCAATCGCGCGTCGAAGTGTGACACAACCCACCCCTGCAGAGCCGAAAATCGATCCGAGAGAGGCGAACCCCCCGAAGATTGTTCGGCCCGCAGGGGCGAGCGTGAGCGAGAGCGAGACCCATGACACGAAACAGCAGCGTCGCGGCCCAAAGAAGGCGAGCGACGACCGCCGTGGCGTCCCAGAGGGTCTCGCCCCCGCTCACTAACGCCCGAGGGGGAAACATCATCCTCCCCCTCTTCCAGCGACACGTCAGCCCCCGAGAAAGGGGACCCCGAAACCTCGCTATACTCTACCGAGTCAAGCGGCGGGGTACCCACTCGGGGAGCCGGAAGCCGAAGATCAGGGATCGAAGAAGGAAGAGGAGTAGGATGACGGGAGTGGGAAGGCTGGCCGGGCGAAAGGAGGTCAGAAGGAGCCGCGGGGGGAAACAAAGCAAGGATCCCCGGGGCTGACAGAACAGGGCGGCCCGACACCGAGGAGGAGGAGGGAGGAACCACCACCTTGGGACGAGACCGCGAAGGAAGAAGAGGCACAGAAGCAGGAGAAGTAGGAGGAGAAGCAACGACAACCTGGCGCTCCCCCCTGGACAGAGTAGGAGGAGGGAGCAGAGGGCCAGCTACATGATGGACGTCCGCCCGCGTGGAGGACACATGAAGAGGACGCCTCATGTGCAGGGGAAGCGGGCGGAAAGTGGTAGAGCCCCGATCCGGAGAGGCCAGGGGAGGGCGTACAGGGGCAGAGACGCTAACCCTGGCCGCAGGGCGAGAACCATGACGAGGGCGACGGCCGGAGTCAAGGTCAGCAGGAGGACGAGGAGGGGCAGCAGAGGACGGACGACGAGGAGAGCGAGAGCGTGGACGGAGCTGAGGATCCTCCCGACGATGCGGCGACCGACCACGGGACCCAGGAAGAAGGGCCCGAGCAGGAAGAGGGCCAGGTAAACGGCCCCCAGACGGGTCAGGGATGCCCAGGGCCACACGGATCCGGTCATCCACAAAAGCCGGTGAGCGATGGCCCACAGATCGAATGTGGTGGGAGACCACCGCCCACACGGACTGAAGGGATGCCGAGGCCGCCGCTGCGTCAGAGGAACCAGGGCGATTGTCCACCACATCCACCAAGTCCATGCACGGACCACACAGCGCAGGGAGGTAGGCCGTAGAGGACACACATTGGGAGTGGCGGAGGCAAGACCGGTGGCACTCCAAACAAGGGGAGCCACAGCCCTGGCGAAAGCAAGGCATCACAACCTGCAATGGAAGAACACACAGCATAAGCAGCACGGTGACGGAGTCAGCGAATAGAATGTCCAATAAAAACCAGGGAATGAGCATGGGTAAACAAGAAGACACATGCAAACTGGAAGGCGTACTCACTCGAAACCGGGAACACTGAGGTAGGCGATGAGGGCAGGCGATGCTGAAAAGCACAAGCAGAACCTGCAAAGATGGAGAAAGTGTTAAACACCACTCAACACCTCACATGCAGGGCCCTAACTCCATAAAGTGTAGACGCCAATATAGTAATAGGCAACAATATGACACAAAAAAGGGTCAACAGTGAAAGCCAACTATAACCGCAAATTTGCGGGCCAATGGAGGTAGATCCGTACCGACACAAACCTCCCACATCGCCACGCGACCCCCCAGCGACCACCGCAAATTTGCGGGGAGCCGAAACGACCCAGAGGGCCGAATCGAGCACTCCGCAAATTTGCGGGACCTGCCAAGAGGGTCCGGTGCCGAACAAGCGAGAGGGGCGCCTAGGAAAACCAAAAAAGGCCCGCAAACAAGCGTCAACTCCGTATCTCCAAGCGACGCTGACCGTGACCATCAAGCTGAGCAGTGTCTTCCTTGAAAATGTCCTGACTCGACCGGTCAAGGGAGAGGCAAGGAAGGCACACCAGGGGAGAGGAGGTACATCCCCTGGGAACCACCCAACCCACAGAGATAGAGCAAAGCCCATGAGAAGAAGTGGCAGGTAGGGTGGTTTGGCTCAACAGGGGCCCCCGTGGGGTACCCCAAGATTGGGCAAAAGTTATGAAAGGATGAAGGTGAAAACAGGAAGGGAACACAAAAAACCAGTAACGAAACTGGCGAGAAAAAGGGTGGCCTAGCCGCGAGTAGAGAATGTGTCAGGGGCGAAAAACCCTGTGGAGTGAGGGAGAGGCCCCCGTGGGGTACCTCTGGGTATCACGAACCACTAAGCGCCCAGGCCCTTGAGACACAGTGAAGGCTCGAAAGGGGGGACTCGGGAATAACGCTAGTTATGTGGCTGACACAAACACTACAAACAGCACCGCCACCACGAAATCTCAGATTGTGAACCAACTGTACACCTAGGCTATGAAAAAATGAGAACTCATAAGGGCATAGCAATTCCTGAATGATAAACAAGCTAGGCTAACTGAAGCTAAAAGCTAAACTATGCCCAGACTAACAGGAAAAAAGAATATGAAAAGAGAAAGAATGAAAACATATAGACGGGGAACGCCAAGCGCCCCCGTACCTTCGGTAGCTATTTCCACACGCGTCTCCATTAAACACACTGAGGAGCCCATTTAGGTGTGTCCTAGATCACGTAACATCTGTCTAGCAAAAAGAAGGCCAGAAAAGCCGAAACGAACCTAAAACAGGGTGAATTGAAGGAGCACAACAAAAGTGGACTTCAACAATGGCGACGCGTGAAAAAATGATGACAAGAGAGGGTCGCTTATGCGCACGTTCGACAGGGATCGGCGCATAACGGAACACGGGATGGGCCTTGAGCGGTAACTAAGGTAAACCCCCTTTTTCTTCTCTTCTAATGCTTTTTTCACCTTCGGTGGTAGTTTTGGTTAATGTACAACGTCTCCTAGAGCAAGATAAGGAGTAGACTCTAGACGTTTTCTTTTTAACCGCGGTTGGAATGACGACATAGCAGTCAAAATAGACAAGTCGTCATTGCAATTAGGTTAATAGCCTTGACGTTGGATTTGCCAAGACTACTAACAAATTGTGTCTTTGTCATTCATAATTTTGTTTTATGCATTGGTTTTTTTGGTAGGTTGGGCTTGGATGTCCTCCTCCTATTTGTTATGCAGCCTTGACGTTGGATTTGCCAAGACTACTAACAAATTGGGAGGTTTGACGTACCTCCCAACCTACCAAATAGGAAAACCTACTATTTGGTAGTAGTCTTGGAAAATCCAACGTACATAATACCCTCCCTCACGCCGGACCCCTGCCCATCCGCGTTCTTCTGCTGACGTGAGATGTGATAACAAGAGAGGGTCGCTCATGTGCACGTTCGACAGGGATCTGCACATGACGGAACACGGGATGGGCCTTAAGCGGTAACTAAGGTAAACCCCTTTTTCTTCTCTTCTATGCTTTTTTCACCTTCGGTGGTAGTTTTGGTTAATGTACAACGTCTCCTAGAGCAAGATAAGGAGTAGACTCTAGACGTTTTCTTTTTAACCGCGGTTGGAATGACGACATAGCAGTCAAAATAGACAAGTCGTCATTGCAAATAGGTTAATAGCCTTGACGTTGGATTTTCCAAGACTACTACCAAATAGTAGGTTTTCCTATTTGGTAGGTTGGGAGGTACGTCAAACCTCCCATTTCAATACAGTACTTATGTTAGATTTGGGGCCTACATTTTCAAACAAATATTAGGAATTCCTATGGGTTGAAATGCTAGCCCTTTAATTGCAGATATATTCTTGCTTGCTTTAGAATTTAAATTTATAAAAGACTTATTTAACAGTACAGTAGGAAAAAAAAAAAATAAGAAATAACTTCTAATTGATTTTATTCCCAGCTAATAAGATTTTGTAAAATTTGCACTAAAGTAGATGACTTAGGCTAGAGCTAGGTTACTATACAGACTCTTAGTAGACAGGTTTTTATGCAAGTAAATTGTTGCATAAATTTAATCTTTTTAAGGTCGATTATTGTGACTGTATTCTAAAATTTGATATACAGTACAGTACAGTAGAGGCAATTTGGACTATATAACAAAGTCCTGCCACAACATGCAAACACTGTTGCATATAATTATGAAATAAAAGAACACAATCCATCACATAGGGAGTTTGAAAGTAATCTTGATAAAGCATGGGGAAGACAAGATTTGAAGTTTGATTATAAAGCAATAATACAGAATAGTAAAAATGTTGCGTCTGCTACCGCCGCCGCCAACACTGTGAACGACCGCAGCAGTGCAGGTACTGGTACTGAGCTGGATACACAGGCCTAGTTTGCCTTTTTCCAGAGGATCTACTGTAAGAAACTATAAGAAACATAGGGTGTACATCACTACATGAGCAAGTTAATCTGTTTCCCAAGCAAACTAATCGCACACATAACAATGCACTATCATCACGTTCAAGGAATTAGTCAATAATGTAAGACCACAGAACATCCAATTTTATAACCAATTTTACTGATGTGCTGTATTCATATTTATTAGTGGCCCCTCCATCATTGACGAACATGCCTATTACATAAGGCACCCTCTTCAAACACTCATCCGCCGTAGTTTGAATTTACCGCGCAGAGCATTTAAAATTTGAGGAGCCTTCATCATGAGCGCACGCGACCTCACTCATGGCTTCAGTCATTATGAATTGGGTTCTCACTACGAAAAAACTTCGTAAAAAATAAAAACAAAAAGAAAATAAGAATAACTATTCAATTAGCTTTCCATCATATCGTGGATGTACTTGTGTGGATCTTTTGACCAGACGCTACTGCAGGCGTCATTCTTCCTTCTCTGCTCTGCGCTCAGCCTGCCCGGACGTGTCTCCCCACGTTCCGCGGGTTCCGCTTTTGTTGCGTCCCTAGTGAGTTTTTTCTCATTTGTTTACTCCGGGATGTATCGAGTAAGGTTAGGATATGCGTAGCAGGAGTGTCCTGGGCTAGTTGCCCGCAGTGCAGTGTATTTTGGGTCGTGTGTTTGGGGCATCTATTTCGGATGTACCCTCGTGGTCCTGTTGTGGACATGTGATCTTTTTCACAGTTAGCTAGCTTTGTGATGCAGGCGGCTTTCATTACGCGTTATTGCTTCCTTTTATCTTTCTGATGAGGTAGCGTATTTTTGCTGACGTTCCCAGCGTATTTTTCTTCACTTAGTGAAGTTTTTTCTGGGTCCCGAGTCAGTTCTTCCCTTTGCCGGAAGTGTTTGCTACAGTGGTGTGTTGGCGTGGTTTCTGTTGTGATATAATTCAGTGCTTTTTGTTTATATTCCGACATGTTACTGTTATCCGTCTGCCTAGGCCTAGCCAGCCTCTCGTAGCTTTACCACATATACAAGTGTTATTGATTTATTTTCTAAATACACTCTAACCTCCATTTAACGGATTCCGATTTAACGGATATCGGCAATAACGGTCAAAAAATGTAGGCCGGACAATGGACCCAGCAACGGACATAGTCCGTTGCTATAAAAAAGTTGGAGCAAAGTCCGTTGCTCTATCTATTTATCTCTCTAATGCACCCACCTAAATCCCTTATACATTAACATAACTATGTCTTATTTGGACTTTTTGTAATCTTTGAATCATTTCTAATATGATGGAATTGAAAAATATAATATCCTTCCAGCACATAGATAAATAATAAATAAGATAGTCAACAAAATATTTCAACTCTCCCCTCCGTGCCAGCAGAGACGGAAGATTTACGTTTGATAGATTTTTTGTTTTGTTTTTTTCCCTCGATATACACACTCTTTCTATTTATCTATCTCTCTAATTCATCTATCTAAATCCCTTATACATTAACATAACTATGTCTTATTTGGACTTTTTGTAATCTTTGAATAATTTCTAATGTGATGGAATTGAAAAATATAATATCCTTCCAGCACATAGATAAATAATAAATGAGATAGCCAACAAAATATTTCAACCCTCCCCTCCGTCTATGCGCCGAGCTTCCCAGACGGGAGATTTACGTTTGATAGATTTTTGTTTTTTTTTGTTCCCACGGTATACACAAAATGATGGGGAAATATTATAACATGTTTTTAATTGACATTTGTGTCGTTTTTGCTGATTATGAGTTGGTGGAAAATAAAATCTTTAATTCTATCATATCGGAAATGATTCACAGATTATATAGAGACCAAATAATATACACTTTTAAGTGTGTTCAATAGTTTTGCATTATCAATAGGGTGTAGCACAAGGGATTACCAGGATTTATTTCAGGTACAGTAAAAAAAAGGATGCATAACAGTTAAATGTCACGATCGATCCGGACACCTGTACTCAACACCAAATTTTTCTCAAGGAATTTCCGGATTACATCCGGACTGGACAGTATTTAGCAGCAACGGACATTTAGCAGGAACGGACAGGTGCTTGCACGCATTTGTCCGTTAAATGGAGGGTCGAGTGTATGTACTACTGTGTCATGTGTGTCCTGGTTTAGTTGTGTATTGGCTAATTCCACTGACTATTTATGTGTCCTGGGTTAGTTGTGTATTGGCTAATTCCACGGACTATGTTGGGCCCGGCGTTAGTTGTGTTTTGGCTTTTGCTTTGCGCAGTGGCGGTATCGTAACCAATGGGGTTTAGTTTTCCGAGTGACGTATCTGCTACTGCTGAAGGCCCAAAACACGGTTAAAGTTTTCACATTTCATCTTTGCCTAGTACTTGCGACACCTCGGTTGGGTTACCTTCTTTGGAAGGTAATCAAGTCGTACCCCACCTGCTCGTGGTGACCTCGCAAACACCCATTTCTATTTATTTTTTCCATTTATTCTTTTTTCAAGATAGGGTGACACAAACGGGGGCGGCGCTACCTGGGTTTATCCCAGGTAGTAGTTTAATTTTACTCTAATTTTATTAAGTGTTTTGTATATTTTTAATTGTAGGCTACATAAATATAAACAATGGCCGGCCAAGGCAAACGGAGGCAGAGTTTATTGGGAGATGAAGAGAGCTATGAATTTGAGGGATTTCTGGCAGAGGGTAATGAAGTGGAGGATCAATTGACTGTAGTGAAGAGACAGATGGATGGGTCTGTTAAGATGGAAGGGAGTTATGGAGAATTGGAGGAGAGATATAGGTGTGAAGGTGGAGTCACTGACAGAAATATGTGAAGCCAGTTCAGTAGCAACTGCAGATGGGCATTTAATTGCTAACCTAGATGCTGTGATAAGGAAAGTAGATGAGCTGGAGGCAGAGAACATGGCACTCAAGGAGCAGCTAAAGGAGTATGAGGGCCATTTAAGTGAGAAAGTAAAGGGAGTAATAAGTGAGGAGAAAGATGAGTGGACAAGGGTGGGGAATGCTAAGGTGGATGCATTGGAAGAAATCATGAAGGAGCAGGTGGAAGAGAGAAAAAGAGAAAAGAGAGTTTGAGAAGAATGTAGTGCAGGTTTTGAAGAGCAAGGAAAAGGTAGTGAGGGAAACAGTGGAGACCAAAAAGGAGCCGACCAAATGCACCACTGAGGTGGTAGATGGTGGAAAGAAAAAAACTGTCTGGGACCATCAGGTCCTGGTAGTGAAGCCAAAAGACCGATCCTCCGAGCCAGTAAGCCCACCAGATACAAAGGCAATCGAGACTGCTTTGGCTTCGGTTAACAAGTTAACTAGAACTGATTCAGGTGTACTGGTGGTACGACTTCCATCCAAGAAAGCCAAAGAAGATGCAGGAAGGGCCATCAATCAGTGTTTGGGGGTGGACAGTGCCTTCAGTGTCTCCGAACCAAAGAAGATGATGCCAAAAATGACTCTGGTAGGCATTGCTAATGAGGCTGAGGATAATGAGATCATTCCCAGCATCCTCAACAAAAACCCAAGAATTAAGTCCCTGGTCGACGATGGCTTAGCTATGAATTTGCTATTCACTAAGCAAAAGAGTGATGCACACACTAAGATTGCGGTAGTAAAAATGTCACCTGAAATACGCTCTTCCATTGTGGATGATGGCAATTCTGTGTATGTTGGACTTGTGAGATGTCGTGCATACGATCGCTTCTGGGTAACACAATGTTACCATTGCCAGGGCTTTGGTCATACCAGTGACAGGTGTTATCGGAAAAATGAGGATCCAAAATGCAACTTCTGTGCCGGTACTCATAACTCAAAAGACTGCACCAACAAGACTTCCCCCAAATGTATAAATTGTATGAGCTCCACATCAGTTACGGAGCCGCCAAATCATTTCGCCTCAAGTAGAAATTGTCCTTTAATGACAGCTCAGAGAAATAAAGTTATTGAGAACACCAATTTTGTAGGTTCAAAAAACTGAAAAATGCACATGGGAGCCGGTTGAAACTGGGTCTGTTGAATGTTCGTTCCTTGCGTAACAAAATGGATCATATTTGCGAGATCTTGGATGAACGTAACCTTGATGTATTATGTCTCACTGAGACCTGGTTGTTTGAGTCAGATCTGAATATTATCCAGGCGGCATTGCCTAAAACCCATTCCATAATAAATGTTCCTAGGCCTAGGGGAGATCATCCGGGTGGTGGAGTGGCAGTTATCTACTCCACATCTCTGGTGAATATCTTGCAAATAAGCCATAACCCAGCCCCTCTTTATTATGAACTGTTGGAAGTGGAAATAAAACTCCATCAACAAATTCTAAGAATGGCAGTTGTCTATAGGCCTGGCCATCGTGGCACAGATAGGGGTTTTATGGAAGAGTTTGGGCAGTTTCTCGAGGAAT
The DNA here is from genome assembly GCA_037953745.1 of Lithodes maja. Lineage (NCBI taxonomy): Eukaryota > Metazoa > Arthropoda > Malacostraca > Decapoda > Lithodidae > Lithodes > Lithodes maja. The sequence continues at coordinate 117,295 of JBAKBP010002100.1, forward strand.
TTTCTGCTAAAACCGGAAGACTTTTGATATGTGGAGATTTTAATTACTGGGTTGACAGCCCTCATCTGAAGCCATTCTCTCCTGAGTTCCTTGAGTTGACTGATCAGAACAATTTTGTAAACCATGTGTCCCACCCAACTCATATCTTAGGACACACCCTTGACTTGGTTTTCTCTCCTGTGGGTTGTGGTGGTGTTCTGGATGTTGATGTTGAGAATGCTGACCCTAATACCTCTGATCATGCTTTGATTACTTTCAGCTTTGATTTCCCTAAGCCACTCACACATGAAAAAGTAATCAGATTTAGAAATTATAAAAATGCAGACCTAAATTTGGCTAGCAGTGAAGTAAAACAGTACTTGGGAAGTATTGATACTTCCAACCTTACTTCAGATGAGCTGGTGGAGGTACATGGAAATGCACTTAAATTAGTGTTCGATCATCACTGTCCAGAAGTAGAGAAGAAAATCATAGTACGAGATGATTCGCCCTGGTATAGCACTCGAGTTAAATTTCTTAGAAGAGCGCGTAGAAGAGCTGAACGTGAATGGCGGAAAAATAAAACAGACTCTACATGGTTGCAATATCTGTCAGCCAGAAGAGCTGTGGTCCACAAAATCAAAGATGAAAAGAAAGTGTATTATCAGGGAAAAGTTGACTCGTGTGGTAACGACCAGAGGAGGTTGGCTTCAATTGTAAACAGTTTACTTGGAAAAACAAGAGTCAGCTTAAGACCTTCTGTACCTGATGCCGAGTTGGCTGCTAACTTTGTGGCATTTTTTGCTGGCAAGATAACTCGCATAAGACAGGAACTGGATGATGCTTCTGTTGGTGAAGAACTTTCAGTTGTACTCCAACCCCGACACATTCCTAATAATGTCCTCTCATCCTTTCACTCAGTAGAGGTGGACATGATCTCGTCCTACATAAGAAACCTCAATAAAACATTTTGCCCGTTGGATCCCATAAATGTTTCCAAGCTACCAAGAGTCTATGATCACACAGTTGAGTTTATTTCCAAAATAATTAATAAGTGCTTCTCTGAAGGTAGTTTCCCACATTCTGAAAAGCATGCACTACTCCGACCTACTCTAAAGAAACCTGGACTTGATGTTGAGAACATGTTGAACTATCGTCCTGTCTCCAACCTGTCCTTCATATCAAAGATATTAGAGTGTGCAATACTTGACCAATTACAACCACTACTTCAGCAGAATGAAACTATCCCAATTTTTCAGTCTGCTTACCGACAGCATCATTCAACTGAAACAGCATTGATTAGAGTACATAATGATCTAGTTGAGAACATTTGCAATGGTGTGGCCTCACTATTGGTCTTGCTTGATCTCTCTGCGGCTTTTGACACAGTGGATCACGAGTTGTTATTGAGTGATCTTTATGATTGTGGTGTGCGTGACTCTGCTCTCTTGCTTCTTGGGTCGTACTTGTCAGGTAGATTCCAGAGTGTGATGGTAAATCAAGTGGTCTCGGACTCGACACCCCTGCAGTATGGTGTTCCGCAGGGATCAGTTTTGGGTCCTATCCTATTTATAATTTATATTAGCAGTTTGTCTCTTCTGCTTCGTGCACATAATGTCACCTTTCACTTTTATGCAGATGACACCCAGATTTATGTGAGAATCACAAATATAGTTGATATACGGAGTAAGATGGAATTGTTGATGTCTGATATCAAGAAGTGGATGAGAGCGAGAAAACTTAAACTAAATGATGGTAAAACTGATATTCTCATCATCCGAGGAAATAGAAGAGCTGATGATATAGTAGGTGCCCTCTCCATCAATGTGGGTGGATCTCAGCTGCGACCGGCCAACTCTGTTCGAAATCTGGGTGTATATGTGAACTCCCGATTAGATTTCAAAGAGCATGTAAACCAGATAGTTAAAAGTTGTTACTTGCACATCAGAAATCTCTATTTGGTGAAGCCGTTTATAACCAGACGTTGCCTCCTGACGTTGGTTCACTCATTGGTCTTCTCTCGTGTTGATTATTGCAATGCCCTGTTGGTGGGTCTTCCAAATTATATTTTGAAGAAAGTTCAGTCTGTTCTTAACAGGGCCGCAAGACTAATTTTTGGTGTTCCACCTAGAACTCCTACTACATCTCTTCACATAGAACTGCACTGGCTGCCAGTAAGAGCAAGAATAGAATTTAAGTTGTGTTTGGTGACTTTTAAGGTTCTCAAATTTGGTGAGCCTAGGTACCTTGCGGAGCTGCTCAGGCGCCCACCGGCACACCATGGTGTAGTTGTGCGTCATGACAATGACCCTTTTCGTCTTGATGAACCAAGGGCTTTCCAGCAGTCTTCTTTCTTTGAGAGGTCATTCTCCTACATGGCTCCGAGGTTGTATAACAGGTTGCCGCTGTCCATGAGACAACTGAGTTCTGTTGAATGCTTCAAGAGACAACTTAAGACTTTTCTCTTTGAGAGAAGCTATGATCTTGAGAGAGGTGTCATGACAGATGGCTATAGAGTTTAGGCTATTTTGCCACTGCTAGTGATTGTTAAATGTGTGTTGTATATAAGCCTTCTTTTGATGCATTGATTTTTGTTCTTTTTTCTTTCTCTTTTCGAGCGCTAGTGAATTCTTCGGAAAAATTGGCGCTTATGAGAAATAAGTAACATGCTTATTATTATTATTATTACGCCTCGGTCCGGTGTTGCGTTCAGATGGTATCTGGACGGGGTGGGTTTTTTCCGGCGGGTTTTTCTCGGTTTCACCTTGATAACCCCGGCTGGTTGCCGAGTTTTGGCCACGCGTGGTTTAAAACAGGCTTGTTTCCCCGGCGAGTGGGTGTCTGTGGCTCCCCAGGACTGCGTCTCTGGGGTGCCTGTTTCAGGCTCCTTATGATTCCCGGCGGGTTGGCTGTACCCATCTAACAGTGTTCATACGGACACGTGTTGTTTGTAGTTTTTTCGGTTTTGCAAAGCCAATATAAAACTATGCTGTTGTTGTATTTCCTCCCCGGCGATCTTTTACAAAGAAGTGGGGATAGGAACAATTGGGGTTAACTTTTAAACTTTAAATCACCCGGCGGGTGCAACCTGGAAGGGTGGGATGACCGAATTTGCAAAATTCAGTTTAGTTGACCAGACAATTGAGGGATGCATTGTGTATCGCCTCCTTCAACATACGGCGCTTTAGGGCACAATTGGGGTTAACGTTTTTTAAACTAATATTCACACCCGGCGGGTGCTCCTTGGAAGGATGGGAATAACGAATTTACAATTCAGTTAGTTAACCAGACAATTGAGGGATACGTTTTGTATCGCCGCCTTCAACATACGGCGATCTAAAAAGATACTTCGGGAGAAGTTAGATCTCGTATATTTGTCAGGCTTCCCAGATTTTAATCTACGAGATAATTCGGGGGCCGGCGTCTTTTTTAGTTTTTTTTTTTCCAAAGTTGAATCTTGAAACAAACCCCACCGGAAAGACTTAATCAGTTATAAACGCCATGCTGGTCTTTATATATTATGTCAGAGGGTATTCATAAATCTTTTGGACAAATTAAAATATTCTGAAATCTTTTACTTAGGAAACCCCACCGCGTAGCGAGCTGTAGTCGTTGAGTATTACGTCTCATTACCCGGCGGGTTATTTAACACTTGTGTGCGAACATGATTGGGTTAACCTTATGAGCATTAATTCCTGGAAATTTTCTTTTTTCCAGAGCTGGGTCCCGGCGGGTCTATGCAGAACCTGGAGTAAGTTTCCCACCAGTCTCTGTCATGGCTACCTTTGCCCCGGTTTTTGCTTTATGCATTACGCCCTCCTGTTCAGGTATCCCTATTTTTGCGCACACCCTCTGTATAAAATGTGTTAAAATGTCTCGTTTGGTGTGGGTTACCTTTCCGGCGTTTTTCTCGTTGCTCCGAGAACACCGTTTTTGTTTACCGAGTTTTAGTCAGGATGGCTAAAATAGGTAAGTTACCCCGACGAGTTTGGTCGCTTGAGGGCTCATCAGAAACTGCGTTTTCTGTGGTCGAGCCTGGGATCAGGCTTCCTGTGTTATTCCCGGCGAGGGGGGCTCCACACAGTTATCTAGGTGATCATGCTGACACCTGTTGGATATGGTTTTCTCGGCTTTTCAAAGCCATTGAAACAATGCTGTCTGTTTGTTTGGTCTTTCCCTCCCGGTGACCTTTTTACAAAGAGGTCTGGGGTAGGTATAATTGGTTTGACACTGCATATAAAACCCGGCGGTTGTACCTTCGGGTGGTTATATTAACGGATTTGCGATTCGCGATAATTTGCCAAACAATTGATTGATACAATAGGGTATCACGGCCTTCAAGACGGCGATCTATGAGGGCTTCTGGGAGAAGCCGGATTAGAGATTAAGATAGGCTTAGACTTTTTATGGGATAAAAAGATGCCTGAATCTTACTAGTGTTTCAAGTGTAAAGGGATACTTGAAAGACTTTATCTTTAATAAAGATATGCTTCATCTTTATGAGGATTCAGAAGTTATGCTTAATTCTTTTGGACAGGTAAAAGATATGCTGAAATCTTTAATAAGCCATTGAAACAATGCTGTTTGTTTGTTTAGTCTTTCCCTCCCGGCGACCTTTTTACAAAGAGGTCTGGGGCAGGTACAATTGGTTTGACATTGCATATAAAACCCGGCGGTTGTACCTTCGGGTGGTTATATTAACTGATTTGCAATTCGCGATAATTTGCCAAACAATTGATTGATACAATAGGGTATCACGGCCTTCAAGACGGCGATCTATGAGGGCTTCTGGGAGAAGCCGGATTAGAGATTAAGATAGGCTTAGACTTTTTATGGGATAAAAAGATGCCGGAATCTTACTAGTGTTTCAAGTGCAAAGGGATACTTGAAAGACTTCATCTTTAATAAAGATATGCTTCATCTTTATGAGGATTCAGAAGATATGCTTAAATCTTCTGGACAGGTAAAGATATGCTGAAATCTTTAATATGAATCTAAAGGAAAACGAAAAGTAGTGGTGGAGTGCTACGGTTCGTTGACCGGCGGTTTTGTGGCACATATTTTGTACCATTTTTTGGGTGTAACCCTATGAGCATTAATCCCCGGAAAGTTCTCTTTCCAGGGCGGAGTACCGGTGTTGCACCAGGTGACCAGGTAGTTCCCGGGGGCGGGGTAGTTTTCCCCCAGTCTCTGTCATGTCGGCACTTGAACCTTTCATTGCTGTATGTTCAACGCCGTTAAGCTCAGGTATCCCTATCTTATTTTTATTTGTTAATGAAATAATTTAATAACTGAATCATAATAAACATATATATTTTCTATGATTATATTATGATAATATTGTGTTTATTTATAGTAATTTATTTTAATACAATTAAATATAAATTAAATTAATTAGTATACTTTAGGATTTTGCTCACCAGCTCTGCTTTCAATGTGTTAATGAGCTATGGGAGCTTTTAATTATCATAAACCTTTACGGGACTCGGACGAGGGCTCCCATTCAGAGAGTATACTCGCAAGCGAGGGACAGCCACAGCTAAGGTGTATGGCGATACTCACAGTCCTGGCAGGACAGAACACATCCCTTTGTGACTCAACTAGTGCTGACGTCCACCGGGATGCCGATGTACCATCTTCTATCCCAGTTTTAACATGGCAACATGTGGAGGTCCCGGCTTCGGCGGGATCTTCCCATGATAAGCCAGACTTAACGGATGAAGAACAACGATCTCTGGTCTCAGAGATGGAGGTTGAAGAGTCCAGTCACCTTCTAGGCGACTCTCAGGGTACTGTCGAATCTCCACGGAGTTCGTCATCGGCTAGGTATGTACCGGCGGAAGAGATTGATGGACTACTATTGAATGCACTTAATAGGTTCTTTGGCCCTACGCCGGAAACTCCTTTTGATACGGGAGATCCCGCGATGTCGACGAATGTGCGACCTCTGGCTACATCCTTTGCTTTAGCTAAAATACCTAACCATCCTCTTGTGTCAGATCCAATTTCCAATGTGCCAGGCACAGCAGCTCTCACTACTTCCACTGTGCGAGTCATATCAGACATAATTATCTCCCCCTCCTTTAGACAAGGCGCCAGTCAAAAAACAGGAGCTATGCCTCTTTTATACGGGCCTGATGAGTCAGGGGTAGCAATGTTACGGAAATGTTTTGGATGTTCATATTAAGGACATTCCAAGTTATTATAACCATGACTTATTCTTCCCACCAAATCCCTCCAGAACGCCATTCTTGGTTCTCTCTTCCGGTTTTTGGTGCCGGCGGAGTCCCCTCTGCTTGGCTGCCACCCCCCAAATAATCAATTTGTGCGAATTATAAGCTCCCTTTAGCACGCCTTCCCCAGCTTACCTAGACCGCGAGTTTAGGTTAAGAGGAAAAGCGTTTAAACTGTTTTCGCAATATATGGTTCCCAGCAAGTAACAAAGTCTCTGTTACGCTCTTCTCAGGCAATAGAAGCCGCGGAAGTCAGGAAAGCCATTGAACTTTCCCGGCGCTTGCTTCTCCAGACTTCCATCCAAGTCTTTAGGAGATATTCGGACGGCCTTATTAGAGGCAGTTCGAGCAAGGCAGGATCTGAGGATGTTCTTAGTGAAGAAACTTCTTGACCGTATTGCAAGCCAAGTAGTTCTGTCTCCAGTTCTAACTCCTTTGATTTCACCAGCAGTTTGGAAGACTGTTTTCAATTTGGCACGAGCATTCAAGCAAGGTCCCCGCAAGCCCTGATGCCCTTGTTAGAACAAGGGATCAGGGTCTGGTGGTATCTGGGCGACTAACTGGTGGTGGCAGAAACAGAAAAGTTACGCATCATTCATGTCTACGTTACGTTAAACCATCTCAAATCTCTAGGATTCAAGGTCAACTTAGTAAAAGTCAAACCCTTGTTCCCCCACGAGTATTTCAGGGGATAGGGCTGGTCGAGGACACAGCTTCTCTCACTCTGAGTCGGAGTCTGAGTCAGAGTGTGGACACTCGAAACAGATTTCGCAAAAACTGTTTATGTTTCTCCACAGTCTGACTACGACACGGAGACTTTGGGAATCTCTAGTCGGTTCTCTCAACTGGGTTCAGCTAACTGTGAAGTTGGGCCGGTTGAAAGTCTAACGTTTAATCTTGGAGGGCAACAAATTTTTCCCACTATTACCGGCGGGGATAGTATGGCCTATCCCAACGTTATTACACAACTTACTAGCGGTTTGGGCGACGAGAGAAATGTTGCACTCAGTCATGTCATGAACCTCTCCTCCGCCGTCGGTATGGGTGGACATGGATGCGTCAGGAACGATAGGTTGGGGCTTTTAGTCAAACCTCGGGCATCAGGGTCAAAGGTTTTGGTCCCATTTAGAAATCTTCCACATCAATGTCAAAGACTTACTAGTCCCCTTATCTGTCCTTCAGGCTCACGGCTCTGCTTTACGGGGCAAGTCGGTGGCCTTCAGAATGGACAATCTGAATGCGGTTCACTGTATTCAGAAACAAGGGTCAATGAGATCTCGGAAGTGGCTAAACGTGTCAGAAAAGATTTTTATACTAACCAACAGGCTAGACATTCATCTTCACGCATCTTATCTCCCAGGCGTAGCAAACGTCTGGGCAGACGTCTCAGAGACAAAGCACAACAGTAGAATGGGCACTCTTGCGTGTGCGGAGCATTACCATCCACAAGTGGCCACACTCCGGACATGACTTGTATACGAATTTGCAAGAGAGTTCGCTTTATCAATTTGTTCGAACACCGACCCGTGGTAATAACGTTCTTGACATTGTACTTGCAACAAAAGAAGAATTAATAGAGAATTTGAATGTTGGTGATGAATTCAGTAACAGCGACCATCGTACGATAACTTTCACTTTAAACTTTACTAGTAACGAACCAAATAGTAGCATCGAAAAAGTCCCTAATTTCAAGAAAGCAAACTTTCATAAACTTAGAGCTATGTTTAACCCTCCAGCCCCGGCTATGTATTATATATATATTCCTCGAAATCCGGGTGTTTTGGCCGAAAAACGTCTAGGCTAGGCTACCGTATATTCGTTAATCAGACTGCTTCCCGCATTCCTGCGCATCCCCAAGCGTAGCTGTGTTATTTACCTGTAGAATGGCATTAAGTAGAGCTCTCTAAGTCAACTGGTTGAGCTGTGATGATGATTTCATTGGAGATAACTTTATGGCCAAAACAGCCACTTTACAGCACTTTTCGATACTTAACAACAACATACAGGCACACAAGAACAAGCGACGCTCTCCTTCTTGTGGCCGGAGATGCGGAGCGTCGGTCCAGCCGGCTGTTGTTTACATGCGTCGGACCGACGCCGCGCACAGCAAGCTCACAGGCTGTGACGTCATGGGTGTTTAACCCGGTAAGCGCTAAATAGACCTAGGGGCTAGGGTAGTTATTTGTGTATTTCTAGCCTTGGATTCTGACAGAATTCGTTATATTTACAATATAGACCATTATTTGTTTTCGGTATGCTTTTATTTTACATATATGATGTATATATGAACCTTCAAGAGTGCTAAAATAAGTGGGAAAAGCATTTGGGTGGTGAAAAACGAAGATATTGGCCACCCGGTCGTAATGTCAGGCGAGAGAGAGCTACAGGCAACCCTCCTCTCTCGCTGTCTGTGAGGTAACTGAGACGAGCGGGGCGGTGTGGGCTGGTGTCTGGGTGTTACATATCGATCTTTTCTGCAACCCACTTGTGCTACATTATCGCGGGAGAGAAAAATAACCGATAAATGATGATAATAAGAGGGAAAATAGGTGATAATTGAGGAGGGGAGGGAGGGGGGAATAAGGTGGGGAAGGAGGGGAGGGGGGTGGGTGAGATTTACATGGATGAGTACTGGAGGGGAATTATCTCACCTAGAGACAAATTTTTTTTTTTTGATAGGCCCTTTTTTTTTTTGGAAAGCTTTTTTTATGGTCTTGCTTCCGTGAGGCCTATCGCGTTCCCTATAGGAAGCCTTCCGTGAGGCCTATCGCGCTTGCCGGGTTAAGGGACCATCCGGGTTTCTGTTACATGCTTTTTTATGGGCGTTCAAGAGCCCATCCGGGAACGGAGGGTTAAAGAAACTGACTGGAGCATTTTAATTAACAATAACGACATAAATACATCTTGGAAGTTATTCGAAACCACTTACCTAAAAGCAGTGCAAGACTGCATACCATCGAAAATACGGCGTCCAGGCCATAATAATAAGCCCAAATGGTGGAATAAAGATATTTCAAACTGCCTGCTTGCTAAAAAATTTGCTAATGATAGATTAAAATCCTCACAAAATGACGAAGAACGGGTGAAATTTGTAGAGCTACGACGCAAAGCCAAAAAGTTAATTAAGCAAAGTAAAAAGACCCTAGAGTTACATATTGCGAATCAAAGTAAAACAAACTCGAAAGAATTCTATAGTTATATCAGAAAGAAAAAAGTAGTTACTTCAACTGTTGGACCGTTAGTCGATGAAAATGGAGAATACACCAAAGACGAAGTACAAATGAGTAATGCCCTCAATACCTTCTTTGCATCAGTTTTTACAACAGAAGACCTCAGTGATATCCCTACACCATCGCCGATTCAGATTGATAATTCAGATGTTCTAAGCAATATCACCGTTACAGAGAGAGAGAAGTATTGAATTGTTTAGATAAACTCAAGGTAAATAAAACGCCTGGACCTGATACAATCTCGCCTAGAGTTCTAAAGGAAGCTAAGGATGAGCTCTCCAAACCACTGACATTACTATTCAATAAATCCTTGCAGTCTGGAACTATGCCTGATCAGTGGAAGATAGCCAACGTAACACCGATATTAAAAAAAGGCAGCAAATCCCTACCCAGTAACTATCGTCCAATTAGCTTAACCTCAGTTGTATGTAAAATGCTAGAAACGGTCATAAGAGACAGACTCGTAAATCACTTAGAGGAAAATAACATACTTAAAGATACTCAACACGGCTTTCGTAAAAAACGTTCCTGTTTAACAAACCTCTTAGACTTCTTCCACGATATCCTCAACCTCTACGATGAGAGTAAAGCTGTAGATATTATATACCTTGATTTTCAAAAGGCCTTTGACAAAGTTCCCCACAAACGTTTACTGCTAAAACTAAAAGCGCATGGAATACAAGACGGTGTGTTGAAATGGATAGAAAATTGGCTCAGCGACAGAAAGCAAAGAGTAGTCATAAACGGTAAGGCATCTAAATGGACCAATGTAAGTAGCGGGGTACCCCAGGGATCGGTACTAGGACCAATTCTCTTTCTAATTTACATCAACGACATAGATGAGGGTCTCACCTGTACAATCTCAAAATTTGTTGACGATACAAAAATTGCAAATAGCGTACTCTCAAAAGATCAAGTTGAAGATATGCAACACAATCTAGATAAATTGTCACATTGGGCCCAAATTTGGCAAATGAGTTTCAATGCGGATAAATGTAAAGTACTACATATCGGATACCTAAATGAGAAAGCAAACTATTCGATGAATGGCACTCAGCTTAAGAATGTAAACAGAGAAACCGATCTGGGAGTAACAATATCGAGTAACCTAAAACCGAGTCAACAATGTTCAGAAGTTGTTAAGAAGGCAAACAAAATAATTGGCTTTATAGGCAGATCATTTGAGCATAAATCCAAAGACGTTATCCTAACCCTTTACAATTCCTTAGTCCGCCCTCTTCTGGAATACTGCGTTCAATGCTGGTGCCCTTATTACCAAAAAGACATAAACAAGCTAGAACGAGTTCAACATAGAGTTACCAAAATGATACCTAGCCTAAAGAACAAACCATACGAAGAGCGTCTTAGAGAATTAAATCTATTTCCTTTAACCCAGCGCAGATTAAGAGGTGACTTAATTCAAGTGTTCAAAATCATCAAAGGCATCGACAATATGAACTGTAGTAAGTACTTCACTGTCGACCAATCTAATTACACGCGGGGAAACGGTTGCAAAATTATTGGTAAATCTTTTAACTCGCACGAATCTAAGAATTTCTTCTTCAATCGAGTTGTCAACTTGTGGAATGGGCTTCCCCGAGACGTTATAGACTGCAGCACCGTTGATTCATTTAAATTCCGCCTAGACAAATATCTCGCATCAAACCCGCGACTGACTGCGTTTGTAAATGAATAACTTTATTTTATCCTCCCCTCAGTTACTAACCCGTATGTCCCCTACTAACTTCCTAGTCCTACCACGGACATTAGTTCCAGGGCAGTAGTTCCCTTTCCAATGTTCCCTTACCCACTCTAAACCACTATTTGGACACTTGATCCTCAGTGTTTTGGAGGACAAGCAGCCTAGAAGGGTCACTAGATCTGTTGTTGCTTGATTTCCTTTGTACTCCTTTGTACAAGTGGATTTGTTTGCATCTGAGAAGACTCACAAACTCCCACTGTACCTCACCCGCCGGACGATAACGCCGGCGGGCGGACCTGACGCTCTGATGACGGACGAGAACAGGTTGAGTTCCATTTATCTATTTTCCGCCGCCAGATGCGTCTCTAATGTGCCACGTAGTCAACAAACTACAGGATTAGCGAGGCGTAGTCTCGCTAATCGCGCCCCTGTGGCCGGCGCAGTGTGGTACCAGCATTTGAACATGTGGTGCCCGCACCCAGTGTCACTCCCGGTCGGGTTGTTCCACTTAGAACACAATTTGCAACCTAGAAACCTCGCGGACTTGTTCATTATGGACATTCAGGAGGCCAAGTGGCTAGCACCATATGGTAGCGACGTGACCAAGATATTCACGAATCAATATACCCAGTCTACAAAGCGACAGTTTCAATCGCATTGGCAAGCTTTTACGTCTTGGATTCTTAGAACAAAACAAACTGTGCCCTCGGTGGCTTTGGTTATTAATTATTTAATTTATCTGTTCATACAGAAACATTTATCTGAAAGTGATTTATGTGGGCAGGTTTTAAACTCCGCCCACCTCCCCGTCAGCTCAGGCCTACATGGTCTCTGGACAAAGCATCGTCGTTATTCTCGTTCCCGTATGTACCAAAGACTGCAGATTTTACAAAAGGGCAGTATTCCTTATGGCTTTGGCTACCGGGAACAGAGTATCTGAGCTGGCGGCGATGAGCAACACACCTAATTGCCTCAGGTTTGATAGGCTTCATGAGTGTATTCACATTGCACCTTCCCCAGGATTCATAGCCAAGAATGAGCACAGTGAACACGTGTTTTCAGAGTTCACGGTGCCGGCGTTAAAAAGGGGAAAGGTGCACCATCTTTTTTGCCCAGTGCAAGCTCTAACCAAATATTTAAGAGTGGCACCTCTAAATCACCAGGGTGCTTTATGGGTCGCAAGTCCGGGTGAACGCTTGATGGAGCGTACACTGGCTTCTCTCTTGGTCGAGGACTTTAAAGAGAAGAATCCCGGCGTTGCGGGTAAGACCCACGATTTACGCAAGGGGACAGCCTCTTTACGTTTCCTTAATAATCTTTCGGTGGAAGTTATTAAGTCCACACAGTTGTGGGCCTCTAATCAGGAGTTTTTGACTCGATACCTTTCAGTAGCTCTGGACAAACCTTCCTTGCCATGTATAGCTTTACGGCAGAGGGTCTAGGTGGCCCTTTTAGTCACGTTTTGTTTAATTTCAAGAAAAAGGGGGGGGGAGGGTGCAGTCAGTGTGACATAGGACACCCTAGACCCCTCCGGAGTATGTGTTCGGAACATACGAGCTGTGATACTGTTTGTAGGCATGGTATTATAAAATTTCTCTGTAGTATTCATTGCAGGAAATTGTGCTAAATGCCAATAGTAGTGTTACAACAATTCTTGTTGTATTTACCTATTTGTAGTTTACAGGAATTGAGCAGCGCTCGTGTTGTCCTGTCTTAGTTACTTTATAATCAATCCATTTTACTTAGACAAGTATCGTAATGGATATTCCCAGTTCCCAGTATTTTGGACTAACATATCATAACTTATGTTGCCCTATTTCCATATTTACTTTTATCCAACCTAGATTTGAACATGTTAATGTTCCTCGCTCTCACCACCTCCTCCTCCAAGTTGTTCCAAGTCTCTATACTCCTATATGGGAAGCTGAATTTCTTTGTGTCCTTACGACATCTGCCCTTCCTCAGCTTAAACTCGTGCCCTCTTGTCCTTCCATTATCCCTCACGAATAGATCTTCCCTATCTACTCGTTCCAAACTTTTTACTCCCTTGAACATCGTTATGAAGTCGCCTCGTTCCTTTCTCTCTTTCAAGGTAGGCAGTTGTAGTGTCTTAAGTCTTTCCTCATATGTCAACTCCTTCAATCTTGGGATCATCTTCGTTGCTATCCTTTGGACTTTCTCTAATTGTTTATATGTTTTTTCAAATGTGGTGACCATATCACTGCTGCATATTCTAATCTTGGTCTTATCATAGTCATTATCAATTTTCTTAACATTTCTTCATCCAAATAGTTAAATGCCACTCTCATATTGGTTATTATTCCATATGCTCCTCCAATGATCATGTTAATATGCTTCTCCGGGGATAGATCATCTTGTATTTGTTAGTAGTCTTGGCAAATCCAACGTCAAGGCTATTAACCTAATTGCAATGACGACTTGTCTATTTTGACTGCTATGTCGTCATTCCAACCGCGGTTAAAAAGAAAACGTCTAGAGTCTACTCCTTATCTTGCTCTAGGAGACGTTGTACATTAACCAAAACTACCACCGAAGGTGAAAAAAGCATAGAAGAGAAGAAAAAGGGGTTTACCTTAGTTACCGCTTAAGGCCCATCCCGTGTTCCGTCATGTGCATATCCCTGTCGAACGTGCGCATGAGCGACCCTCTCTTGTTATCATTTTTTCACGCGCTCCATTGAATGAAGTCGCTTTTGTTGTGCTCCTTTAATTCACCCTGTTTAGGTTAGTTTCGGCTTTTCTGGCCTTCTTTTTTGTTAGACAGATGTTACGTGATCTAGGGCACACGTAAATGGGCTCCTAAGTGTGTATAATGGAGACGCGTGTGGAAATAGCTTACCGAAGGTACGGGGGCGCCTGGCGTTCCTCGTATATGTTTTTCATTCTTTCTCTTTTCATTTTCTTTTTTCCTGTTAGTCTGGGCATAGTTTAGCTTTTAGCTTCAATTAGCCTAGCTTGTTTATCATTCAGGACTTGCTATGCCCCTATGAGTTCTCATTTTTTCATAGCCTAGGTGTACAGTTGGTTCACAATCTGAGATTTCGTGGTGGCGGTGCTGTTTGTAGTGTTTGTGTCAGCCCGCATAACTAGCGTTATTCCCGAGTCCCCCCTTTCGAGCCTTCACTGTGTCTCAAGGGCCTGGGCGCTTAGTGGTTCGTGATACCCAGGGGTACCCCACGGGGGCCTCTCCCTCACTCCACAGGGTTTTTCGCCCCTGACACATTCTCTACTCGCGGCTAGGCCACCCTTTTTCTCACCAGTTTCATTACTGGTTTTTTGTGTTCCCTTCCTGTTTTCACCTCCATCCTTTCATAACTTTTGCCCAATCCTGGGGTACCCCACGGGGGCCCCTGTTGTGCCAAACCACCCAACCTGCCCCTTCTCCTCATGGGCTTTGCTCTATCTCTGTGGGTTGGGTGGTTCCCAGGGGATGTGCCTCCTCTCCCCTGGTGTGTCTTCCTTGCCTCTCCCTTGACCGGTCGAGTCAGGATATTATCAAGGAAGACACTGCTCAGCTAGATGGTCATCGTCGCTTGGAGTTCATAAGGAGTTGACGCTTGTTTGCGGGCCTTTTTTGGTTTTCCTAGACGCCCCTCTCGCTTGTTCGGCACCGGACCCTCTTGGCCGGTCCCGCAAATTTGCGGAGTGCTCGATTCGGCCCTCTGGGTCGTTTCGGCTCCCCGCAAATTTGCGGAGATCGCTGGGGGGTCGCGTGGCGATGTGGGAGGTTTGTGTCGGTACGGATCTACCTCCATTGGTCCGCAAATTTGCGGTTATAGTTGGCTTTCACTGTTGACCCTTTTTTGTGTCATATTGTTGCCTGTTACTATATTGGTGTCTACACTTTATGGTGTTAGGGCCCTGCATGTGAGGTGTTGAGTGGTGTTTAACACTTTCTCCATCTTTGCAGGTTCAGCTTGTGCTCTTAAGCATCGCCCGCCCTCATCGCCTCCCTCGGTGTTCCCGGTTTCGAGTGAGTACGCCTTCCAGTTTGCATGTGTCTTCTTGTTTACCCATGCTCATTCCCTGGTTTTTATTGGACATTCTCTTCGCTGACTCCGTCACCGTGCTGCTTATGCTGTGTGTTCTTCCATTGCAGGTGTGATGCCTTGCTTTCGCCAGGGCTGTGGCTCCCCATGTTTAGAGTGCCACAGGTCCTGCCTACGCCACTCCCAATGTGTGTCCTCTACGGCCTACCTCCCTGCGCTGTGTGGCCCGTGCATGGACATGGTAGATGTTGTGGACCATCACCCTGGTTCCTCTGACGCGGCGGCGGCCTCGGCATCCCTTCAGTCCGTGTGGGCGGTGGTCTCCCACCACATTCGATCTGTGGGCCATCGCTCCCCGGCTTTTGTGGATGACCGGATCCGTGTTGCCCTGGGCATCCCTGACCCGTCTGGGGGCCGTATACCTGGCCCTCTTCCTGCTCGGGCCCTTCTTCCTGGGTCCCGTGGTCGGTCGCCGCATCGTCGGGAGGATCCTCAGCTCCGTCCACGCTCTCGCTCTCCTCGTCGTCCGTCCTCTACTGCCCCTCCTCGTCCTCCTGCTGGCCTTGACTCCGGCCGTCGCCCTCGTCATGGTTCTCGCCCTGAGGCCAGGGTTAGCGTCTCTGCCCCTGTACGCCCTCCCCTGGCCTCTCCGGATCGGGGCTCTACTACTTTCCGCCCGCTTCCCCTGCACATGAGGCGTCCTCTTCATGTGTCCTCCACGCGGGCGGAAGTCCATACTGTAGCTGGCCCTCTGCTCCCTCCTCCTACTCTGTCCAGGGGGGAGCGCCAGGTTGTCGTTGCTTCTCCTCCTACTTCTCCTGCTTCTGTGCCTCTTCTTCCTTCGCGGTCTCGTCCCAAGGTGGTGGTCCCTCCCTCCTCCTCCTCGGTGTCGGGCCGCCCTGTTCTCTCAGCCCCGGGGATCCTTGCTCTGTTTCCCCCCGCGGCTCCTTCTGACCTCCTTTCCCCCGGCCAGCCTTTCCACTCCCGTCATCCTACTCCTCTCCCTTCTTCGATACCTGATCTTCGACTTCCGGCTCCCCGAGTGGGTACCCCGCCGCTTGACTCGGTAGAGTATAACGAGGTTTCGGGGTCCCCTTTCTCGGGGGCTGACGTGTCGCTGGAAGAGGGGGATGATGATGTTTCCCCCTCGGACGTTAGTGAGCGGGGGCGAGACCCTCTGGGATGCCACGGCAGTCGTCGCTCGCCTTCTTTGGGCCGCGACGCTGCTGTTTCGTGTCATGGGTCTCGCTCTCGCTCACGCTCGCCCCTGCGGGCCGAACAATCTTCGGGGGGGTCGCCTCTCTCGGATCGATTTTCGGCTCTGCAGGGGTGGGTTGTGTCACACTTCGACGCGCGATTGGAGGCGATGCAGGAATCCCTCTTGCCGCGCTTCTTGGAGGTGACACAACCTCAGCGCCTCACCCAACCTACCCCTGCTTTGGTCCCCCTCCCCTCTGCGGTGGACCACATTCCCTCTCGCCCTGCTTCTCCTCCTGCCCGGTCGTCGGATAGCACTGCTCCTGCCCTGGCTCAGGTGGTTCCCCCTGCTGTTTCCCATGCGGGGGTCCTCCGTCTGCTAGGGCAGGGTCCGCGCTTGCCCCCCATCCAGAAGGCCAAGGTCCCGTCGAGGACTATGCCTCTCCTCTATGGCTCCTTGGCTGTTTGGAAGGGGGTGCAGGCCTCCCACCCGGAGCGTGCTACCGATTTACCGTCCGGTGAGAGGGCCCTACCTTTGGGCTGGTCGGTCCAAATCAATGATAAGATGCAGTTTAGGGCGTTCAGGGTGGATGGTCAGGTGGCCGACGTGGAGGTGCGGGCTTACCCGACGAGGACTGACCTTCAGTACTTCTCGGTCAAGCCCAAGCCCCCGTCTGCTCCTCGGACTAAGCTCTGGTCAGACTTCAGCCGCCAGGACATCCTTCAAGATGTTCAGTCCCTCGCTGTTTTGACGGGACTGTCCTCCTATGGGACAGGTTTGAGCGACGATGGTAAGCCTGGCTTAGCCATCGTCCTTGATAATCCTCTCCCATTGGAGGCCTGGTTTGCTGAGGCCTTAGAATTTGCTAACCGTTCCGTCGACAGATCGGTTTCAGTCCCTCCCCCAGAGTCGTCACTGCTTTTGCCTCCTCTTGTGTCTGTCGCCGGATTGGATGGCAAGTTCTGGTCCTGGATTAGCGCTCCCAAACTTGAAATTTGTGCTATTGCTAACCCGTTCTTTTCCCACCCAGATAAGTCCTCTGTTGACAGGGATTTTACCTTGCGGCAGAGGGTGGCGAACTTATTTTCTTGTTTTTTAGGTTCCCTCCAGACCTCTGTTCACCACCTGCGACTTATCGAGGCGACTGCACCTGGCGATCTTCGCGAGGGTTTGGACCACGTTAGGCGGATCCACCTTCAGCTCGCGGTGTCTTTGGTTCCCGAGCTGATGGCGGTTTTGTGCGAGGCTACTCGACAACGCCAAACGGTAAGGTACTCGTTCTGCCGGAAGGCCCCTTTGGATATTCGTCAGGGTTTGTTATACTCTGAGTTATATACATCGGGGCTGTTCGCGCAGGATGCTTGGGAACGCTACGCTTCTCTGTCAGCGGACCCTGCTTACGACACGCAAAGACGCGCTGTGTCGCGACCAGGGTCTTCGCAGTCCCGTCCTTCTGCCGGTCCTCCTCGGAGTGCTGGTGCCGCTGCTGCTGCCAAGAAAGGGCGCAGGAAAGGGAAGTTGCCGGCTAGAGCGTCGGTTCCGCCTCGCACTTCTGCTCCTGCTCCCTTTCATCCCCGCCGAGAAGGGGCTGGCCAGCCTTCCACTTCCGGCCGCACTTCGACGGGGTCCGACGCACGACGGACAGGGGATGGGGTGTCCCGCCCTTTTCGGCGAGGTGGGGGGGGGTAGAGGTGGTCAACGAGGGTCTTATGACCGCAAGGACCGTACCGGGGGACCCTCCACGTCAAAAAATGTGTAGGTTCTCCGGGTCGGTCTCCTCCTTGTTCTCCTTCTCGCCTCGCCGACCGGGTCGCTCGCCTCATCTCGGGGGCTCCCACAGGTTGTTTTCGCCCTTGCGCCCTTCGATGGCCGCGAGGGACGTGGGGGCGGAAGATTGCACGGAGGGGTCTAACCTGGAGATGGAAGTCCAGACCCCCACTCAGCTCTTGTCAACGAAGCCGGCCTGTCTCTTCGGAGGTGGCCGCCGTGATTACGTCCATGCACGAGCAGGGAATCGTCAAGGAGGTGAAAGCCGGTCACCCGGTTTTCCTCTCCCGTGTATTTCTGGTTCTGAAGAAGGACTGCGACGCGATGCGACCGGTGGTGGATCTGTCGGCCCTCAACGGGCACATCGTGAACACGCGATTTCGGATGCTAACGGTGCACCAGGTACGACTGGCCCTGCGGCCTCTGTCGTGGGTAGTGTCGCTGGACCTCAAGGATGCGTATTGGCACGTCCCTATCCATCCTCGTTTCCAGCGATTCTTGGCCGTTCGGACTTCCGATCGCGTGTTCATGTTCGACAGGCTTCCCTTCGGTCTCAACATCGCGCCGCGGATCTTCTCGAAACTGGTGAAGCAGGCTCTGGATCCTCTCCTCAGGGGCGGCCTCCAGATCCTGTTTTACTTGGACGACTGGTTGATAGTTTCAGACACCCTCGAACACTGCGTTCGCGACACCCTCACGGTAGTTCGACACATCACACAGTTAGGGTTCAACATAAACATTCTCAAGTCCCGCCTGACCCCGTCGCGTGTCGTGACGTGGGTACGTCTCGAATGGGATCTGACAAACGCTACGGTTACCCAGAGTCAGCCAAACGCGGTGAACCTTCGCAGGAAGGTCTTCGCCGTGTTGCACTCGGTCTCCCTCACGAGGAGGATCTGGGACTCGTTAGTGGGTTCCCTGAATTGGGCTGCTCTGACCATTCCCTTAGGGAGGCTCAGGCTGCGCCGCCTAATCCTCATGGGCAACAGGGTGTTTCCGTTGGTCCCTATGGATCGGCTCATGCCGATCCCGCGTTCCATTCACAGACACTTAGGACACTGGGTTGCTCGGGGCACGCTCTCTGCGGCTGTGCCCTGGACCGCCCCCCCGCCGACGATCTGGGTGGATACAGATGCGTCGAGCGAGGTGGGGTGGGGTTACCAATCCAACATGGGACATCAACAACACGGCAGATGGGTGGGACACACACACCTACACATCAATGCCCTCGAACTCTTGGTTCCCTTGTTCTTCCTGCGGGACCACGCGCTGGCCCTTCGGGGCCTGTCGGTGGCCTTCAGGATGGACAATCAGACAGCTGTCCACTGTATCCAAAAGCAGGGGTCCTCCAGGTCTTTGACTCTGTTGGGGATCTCCGAGAAGTTGTTCTTCCTCGCGAACCGACACACCATCTCCCTGCACGCCTCCTACCTGCCCGGGTCTGCCAACCTGTGGGCGGACGCCCTGTCGCGAGGACAGGGCGTTCTTGTAGAATGGGCGATGAAACAGACTGTATTCGACGACCTCGCGGCTTCCTGGGGTGTTCCGGAGGTCGACTTGTTCGCATCGAAGGAGACGCGCAAGTTGCCTCGGTACCTATCCCTCCGGACTCGTACTCCGGAGGGGGGTCCGGACGCTTTCATGGAAGACTGGAGCAGGTGGCAGTCGATATACATATTTCCGCCACCAGACGCACTGTTGATGTGCAAAGTCCTCGCGAGGCTGCGGCTGTACCGCGGCAGAGTCTGGCTCATAGCGCCACTGTGGCCGGCCCAGGCTTGGTACTCCCAGTTGAAGCGGTGGTGCCCGAGTCCGGTCCCTCTCCCTCTCTCACACTTCCACTTGAGCCAGGTTGGCGACCTACGGACCTCGTTGGCCTTCGCATCGTGGATGTTCGTGAGGCACGGTGGCTCCCGGTCCACGGACGGGACCTGACTGACTTCCTGAAGCGTTCATGGACGACTTCGACTTGGGGGACTTACGAGTCCCACTGGAAGTCTTTTACTAGGTGGATACAGGACACTCGCCAGACTGTTAGCTCTCCTTCGCTCGTCCTACACTACTTGTTTCACCTCTTCCGTACACGTCGCTTTCAGGTCAACACTATACGTAACCACTTGTCTGCCATCCGGGAGGTCTTTGAGTCCGTCACTGGGCTGGTCGTTCCTCCGAAGGAGCTGGATTCCTTCATGAAGGCTGCCTTCCGGGAGCGACCCCCTCCGCGCCAGATCCCTCCTCAGTGGGATCTGGGGCGTGCTCTGGACCTTCTGGCTTCACACACGTATACACGGGACACTACACCGGTTCAGTTGCTGGAGCGTACACTCTTTCTTGTCGCTCTGGCCACTGGGGATAGGGTGTCTGAACTAGCTGCCATGTCACGGTCCCAGGAATGCATGCGATTCTCCCCGTCATTGAATGTCGTCACGTTGGCCCCCTCCCCTCATTTTGTTGCCAAGAATGAGAGAGAGACCCACGTTTTCAAGCCTTTCACCATCCAGGCTTTAAAACGTGGGCATACTCACCATGTGTTGTGCCCGGTGCAGGCCTTGCACTCTTATGTTGAGTCTGTGGCTCCGACTTCGGGGACTGCTGTGTGGGTGTCTCCTCGGACTGGTGGGAGGCTTTCGAAGGTACAGATTGGACGCCACATTTGTCGGGTTATTCGTGCCAGTAACCCTGCTTGTCGGGGTTCTGCTCACGATGTGCGGTCCTTTGCTGCCTCCTTACGGTTCCTGCAGACTCGTTCGTTGCCTGACGTCGCCTCGGCAGGTTTGTGGTCGTCTATCAATACCTTCATCTCCTCCTACCTCTCCATGTCCATTGTTAGACCCCCTCGGCCTGTGATAGCTCTCGGGCGTCGTGTTTCCTAGAGCTCTTGCGAGGTTGCCTGGTCTTCCCCCCTTGTCACTCTTTCTTTTACTTTGTTTTCTTTGAAAAAGGGGGGGGGGGGGGGAGTACGGGTTTGCAACACTGGATTACAAGTTTGGGATTATGTTATATGTATACAGTACATAAGTGTTTTTGCCTCCTTGAAAATGGTGTTTTCAGTTTGTGTTCCTTGTTTTTTTGTTCAATTGGAAGAAAAGGGATTTTATGTACAGTGCTTTTTGGTTTAAGACAAGTCTATGATTTTGCATTAATATGAATGACGGGCACGTGTTAAAACTGCTCTTTTTAGCTACTCCTCAGTTTTTCACGCTTTATTAAACTCTCTTGTTTACCTTGTGTTTCTTTGTCATTCATACTTTTGTCTTATGCATTGGTTTTTTGGTATGTTGGGCTTGGATGTCCTCCTCCTATTTGTTATGCAGCCTTGACGTTGGATTTGCCAAGACTACTAACAAATTGGGAGGTTTGACGTACCTCCCAACCTACCAAATAGGAAAACTGGGAGGTTTGACGTACCTCCCAACCTACCAAATAGGAAAACCTACTATTTGGTAGTAGTCTTGGAAAATCCAACGTCAAGGCTATTAACCTAATTGCAATGACGACTTGTCTATTTTGACTGCTATGTCGTCATTCCAACCGCGGTTAAAAAGAAAACGTCTAGAGTCTACTCCTTATCTTGCTCTAGGAGACGTTGTACATTAACCAAAACTACCACCGAAGGTGAAAAAAGCATAGAAGAGAAGAAAAAGGGGTTTACCTTAGTTACCGCTTAAGGCCCATCCCGTGTTCCGTCATGTGCAGATCACTGTCGAACGTGCGCATGAGCGACCCTCTCTTGTTATCACATCTCACGTCAGCAGAAGAACGCGGATGGGCAGGGGTCCGGCGTGAGGGAGGGTATTATGTACGTTGGATTTTCCAAGACTACTACCAAATAGTAGGTTTTCCTATTTGGTAGGTTGGGAGGTACGTCAAACCTCCCAATTTGTTAGTAGTCTTGGCAAATCCAACGTCAAGGCTGCATAACAAATAGGAGGAGGACATCCAAGCCCAACCTACCAAAAAAACCAATGCATAAAACAAAAGTATGAATGACAAAGACACAATTTAAACAAGAGAGTCTAATAAAAGAGTGAAAAACTGAGGAGTAGCTAAAAAGAACAGTTTTAACACATGCCCGTCATTCATAGTAATGCAAAAACATAGACTCGTCTGAAACCAAAAAGGTACTGTACCCAAAATCCCTTTTCTTCAAAAACCAACAAAAACACTGAACACAAGAACAAAACACAATTTTCAATGTGGCAAAAACACTTATGTACTGGAACAATATACAATCCCAAACTTGCAATTCAGTGTTGCAAACCCGTACACCCCCCCCCCCCCCTTTGTCATATAAAACAAAGGAAAAGAACGAGGGACAAGGGGGGGAAGACCAGGGATCTTCGCCAGAGCCCAGGAAACACGACCCCCGAGAGCAATCACCAGCCGAGGGGGTCGAACACTGGACACGGAGAGGTAGGAGGAGATGAAGGAATTGATAGAAGACCCACAAAACCGCAGAGGCGAAGGCAGGTAAGGATCGACGCGGCAGGAACCGGAAGGAGGCAGCAAAGGATCTGACATCGTGCGCAGAAACCCTACAAACAGGGCGACGGGCACGAACGGTCCGACTAACGCGGCGCCCCAACTGCACCTGCGAGAGCCACCCACCCGTCCGAGGAGACACCCACACAGCAGGACCCGAAGGCGGCGCCACAGACGCAACAGAGGAGCGCAAGGCCGACACCGGGCACCACACATGGCGAGGATGCCCAAGCCGGAAAGCCTGGACGGCGAAAGGCCGGAAAGACGGGGGCCGCCCTCCCAAGCGTGGCAACAAAAGGAGGGGAGGAGGCGAACGAGACGCCATGCAGGGACGGGGAGAATCGCACGCAGTCCCGGGGCCACGACAATGCCGCTAGGGCAGACACCCGAACCCCAGCGGCCAGAGCGACAAGGAAGAGCGGACGCCCGAGCAACAGAACCGGCGTAGCGGCCCTCGTAGACGAGGGCGAAGCCAGAAGGACCAGAGCCCGCCCCAGAAACCACTGCGGAGGGACTTGGCGCGGAGGAGGTCGATCCCTGAAGGCAGCCGTCAGGAAGGAATCCAGCACCTGTGTCAGAACGACCAGCCGAGCGACGGACCCAAAGAGCCCCCCGGACGGCAGACAAGCGGGGACGTATAGCGACGACTCGAAAGTGACGCGTACGGAAGAGGTGAAACAAGGAGCGGAGGACGAGGGAAGGAGAGCCAACAGGCAGGCGAGTGGCCCGTAGCCACCTAGGAAAAGACCTCCAGCTGGACCCGGAAGGCCCCCAAGGAGAAGACGGCCAGGAACGCAGCAGGAGGTCAGTCAGGGCCCGGCCCGGGACCGAGAGCCACCGTGCCACATGAACAAGCACGATGCGAAGGCCAACGAGGGCCGCAGGGCCCCAACCGAGCCCAAGCGGAAGCCGGAGACAGGTAGAGGGACCGGACTCGGGCACCACCGCGGCAACCGGGCGGACCAAGCCCGTGCCGGCCACAGAGGCGCGAGGAGCCCGACGCAGCCGTGGCACAGCCGCAGCCTGGCGAGGACTGGGCACAGCAACAGCGCGTCTGGGGGCGGAAAGATGGATATCGACCGCCACCCGTACCTGGCCACCATGAAAGCGGCCGGACCCTCCCCGGAGCGCGAGGCCGGAGGGAGAGGTCCAAAGGCAACTGGCGCGGCACCCCCGATGCGAACAAGGCGACCTCCGGAACACCTCAGGAAGCCGCGAGGTCGGTGAACACAGTCCGTTGCAACGCCCATTCAACAAGAACGCCCTGCCCACACGACAGGGCGGCCGCCCACAGGGTGGCCGGCCCGGGCAGGGAGGAGGCATGCAAGGAGAAGGGTGTCGGGCCGCGAGGAAGAACAACTCCACCGAGACCCCCAATAGAGTCAACGACCTGGAGGAACCCCCGCAGAAGGAAAACAGGGGACAGCCTGTCTGAGTGTCTAACCCGAAGGCCACCGACTGACCCCGAAGGGCCAGCGCGGGGACCCGCAGGAAGAACTGAGGAACCAACAGTCCGAGGGCATAGATGGGTAAGGGGAGGGAGACCCACCCATCAGCCAGGAAGTGGACGGCCCAGGTTCGATCGGGAACCCCACCCAACCTCGCTCGACGGATCTGTGGCTACCCAGACCGTCGGCGAGGGGGGCGGACCAGGGCACAGCCGCAGAGAGCGAGCCCGGAGCAACCCAGAGACCGAAGCGGCAGCGAACGGGACGCAGGAGCGGCAGGAGCCGAACCAGAGGGGCAACGGAAACATCACGGGGCCCATGAGGAGGAGGCGGAGGAGCCAGAGGCACCCTAAGGAAAGGGGCAGAGCGGCCCAAAGCAGCGAACCCACGAACGAGTCCCACGAACGAGTCCCAGAGCCACCCCAGGAGGGAGACCGAGTGCAACACGGCGAAGACCGTCCACCGAAGGAGCACCGCGGTCGGCAGACCCCGGGTCACCGTAGCGCCGGAGAAAACCCATGCGAGATCGACCCATGGCACGACACGCGACGGGGTCAAGCGTGAAACGGGAACACCAAAAGGGGAACCCTAACCGTGCGACGGTGCGAACGACTGTGAGGGCGGCGCCAACGCACAGGCCGAGGGCTTCGGAAACAACCAACCAGTCGGCCAAGGAAAACAGGAGCTGGAGCCCGCTCCTGAGGAGAGGACCCAGAGCCTGCCCCACATGTGCGGAGAAGAGCCGCGGCGCGATGTGGAGACCGAAGGGAAGGCCGGCGAACAGGAACACACGAGCGGAAGTCCGAACGGCCAAGAATCGCTGGAAGAGAGGATGGAGAGGAACGAGCCAAGACGCATCCTGGAGGGCACAGGCCCAGGCGTACCAGGGGTACCGGCAGCATCCGAAACCGAGTGAGCAGGACGCGCCCGTTGAAGGCCGACAGAACCACCAACGGTCGCATCGCATCGCAGTTCGACGGGACCAGAAAGACACGGGAGAGGAAAACCGGGCGACCGGCGATCAACCCCCTCGACGCTACCCAGCTCGGGCATGGAAGGGAGCACGTGGGCCACGTCCGAAGAGAAGGGCCGGCGGCGGTGACAAGAGCGGAAAGGGGGTCGAGACGCCCACCACCAGGGGAGACCCCACCGCGCAACCCGCCGCCCCCAATGTCCCTCGCGGCAACCGAGGGGTGCAAGGGCAAAAACAACCCTAGGGAGCACCCGAGAGGAGGGGAGCGACCCGGTCGGCCAGGCGAGAAGGAGAACAAGGAGGCCGACCCAGAGAACTACACATTGTGTTGACGCGGAGGTACCCTCGGTACGGGCCGTGCGGGCACGAGCGCCACGTCGACCTCTACCCCCCCCCCCCCCAACCCCAGGCCGGCGCGGGGCAGACCACGTCGAAGGGCGGCCAGAAGTGGAAGGACGGCCAGCCCCGACACAGCGGGGATGAAAAGGGGCAAGAACAGAAGGGCGAGGCGGAATCGACGCACTGGCCTGCAACGTCCCAGTCCTGCGGCCGCGCAAGGCGGCAGCACGTGTAGCAGCACCCCGAAGAGGACCGGCAGAAGGAAGGGACTGAGAAGACCCCGCGTGCGACACAGCACGACGGTGCGTGACGGAAGCAGGGAACGCAATGACACAGCGCGTCGTCGCGGGTCGGAAGCAGGGGCCGCCGCCAGAGAAGCGAGCATACCCAAGCAACCAGCTGAAACAACCCCGACGTATGTAGCGCAGAGTACAACAAACCCTGACGAATATCCAAGGGGGCCGGCCGGCAGAACGAGGACCGCACTGTCGGGCGGCGCCGAGTTGCCGCGCACAAAACCGCCTGCAGCTCGGGAACCAAAGACACCGCGAGCCGAAGGCGGACCCGCAGAACGCGGTCCAAACCCTCGCGAAGAGCGCCTGGCGCAGACGCCCCGAAAAACCGCAGGCGGGAACAGACGGCTGGAGGGAACCGAAAGACAAGACAAGAAGTCCGTCACCCACCGTCGCAAGGGAAAAACCGTGGCGACAGAGGCCTGATCCGGGGGAGAGAAGAACGGGGTAGCAATAGAACAAAGTTCAAGAATGGGCGCGCCCATCCAGGACCAGAACGCGCCGGCCAACCTGCCGACAGACACAAGAGGAGGCAAAAGCAGGGACGACCCCAGTCCAACGTCAAGGCGAGTAACCTAAGGGAGGGACCGAAGGAGAGCCGTCGACGGAACGGTGTGAAGGCGAAGGCCACAGCAAACCAGGCCTCCAAGGGGAGAGGGCGACCGAGCATGACGGCGAAGCCAGGCGTACCGGCGCCGCACAAACCCGTCCCATAGGAGGACAGACCCGTCAACACAGCCAGGGACTGAACAGCCGGAAGGAGGTCAGTGCGGCTGAAGTCTGACCAGAGCGGAGGCCTGCAGAAGGGAGCGGGACCGTAGCAGGGGTAGGAAAGGCGAGGCGCCGAGGGGGAGGCACCGCCAAGAAGCGCGAGAAGAGGGAGGCGGCCAACGACGCCAAGCACCCGTCGAAGCGTGACACAACCCAGTCCCGCAAAGCCAACAATCGAACCGAGAGAGGCGACCCCCCCCACCCAGAAGGGTCGGTCCGCAGGGACAAGCGTGAGCGGGAGCGAGACCCACGACACGAACCAGCAGCGTCGCGGCCCAAGGAAGGCGAGCGACGACGGCCGCGTCGCCGTAGAGGGACCCGTCCCCGAACACGAACGGCCGAGGGGGAAACAGCACCATCCCCCTCTTCCAGCGACACGACAGCACCCGAGAAAAGGGGGACCCCGAAGCCTCACCGAGGCAAGAGGAGGGGTACCCTCCAGGCGAGACGGGAAGTGAAGGGCAGGAAGAGAAGAAGGAGGAGGAGCAGGACGACGGGAGGGGGAAGGCTGGCCGGGTGAAAGGAGGCCAGAAGGAGCCGCAGGGGGAAACAGAGCAAGGACCCCCGGGGCTGAGAGAACAGGGCGGCCCGACACCGAGGCGGAGGAGGGAGGGACCCCCACCGCGGGACGAGACCGCGAAGGAAGAAGAGGCACTGAAGCAGGCGAAGGAGGAGAAGCAACGACACCCAGGCGGACCCTCCTGGACAGTGTAGGAGGGAGCAGAGGGCCAGCGACAGCACGAACAACCGCGTGCGGAGAGGACAACGGAAGAGGAAGTCGTCTGGGCTAGGAAAGCGGGCGGAAGGGAGGAGAGCCCCTATCCGTAGAGGCCAGGGGAGGGCGCATAGGAGCAGAGCCGCTAACCCCGGCCTCAGGGCGAGAACCAAGACGAGGGCGACGGGCGACGTCAAGGCGAACAGGACGACGACGAGGGGCAGGAGCGAGGCGAGCGAGAGCGTGGAGGCTTAGGTTGACCAGTAGCGTAGGGGAACCATATGACACCCAGCCCGCCTTGTACCATGTGTGCCAACCCCAGATGGGACGGCACAACGTCGTCCACGAATTCCAGGTACCTATTTACAGCTAGGTGAACTGAGGCTAACACATAAAAGGAGACAAGCCCAATTCGGCACCGCCCGGTCTGGGAGGGAACCCCCGACCCCTCGCGAGTGAGACGAGAGCGCCACCTACGAGGCTACGGGCTGGGGTGAACGGCCGGCAGTCGGGTCAGGGATACCCAGGGTGACGCGGAACCGGGCGGCAACAAAAGCCGGGGAACGGCGGCCCACAGGCCCAATGTGGCGGGAGACCATCGGCCACACCGACGGAAGGGAAGCAGAGGCCACAGCCACCGCCGAGGAACCAGGGCCATGGAGCAGCACAACCACCAGGGCCAGACACGGGCCACACAGAGCAGGGAGGTAGGCCGTAGAGGACACAAAGAGCGAGTGGCGCAAGCAGGACATGTGGCTCACCAAGCACGGGGAGCGACAACCAAGGCGAAAGCAAAGCAGCTGACCAGCACGAGAAGAACACACACCAGAAGCAGCACGTCGAAGGTGTAAGTGTAGAGAATGTCCAAGAAGAACCAGGGAAGGAGCATGGGGAAACAGGAACACACATGCAAACAGGCATCTGTACTCACCCTAAACCGGGAGCACAGAGGTAGGTGAGGAGGGCGGCCGAGGCGGAAGAGCACCAGCAGAACCTGCAAAGATGGAGAAAGTGTTAACCACCACTCAACATCTTATATGCAGGGCCTATAACACCAGGAAAGTGCATACACCAATATAGTATCAGGCAACAATATGACACAAAAAAGGGTCAACAGTGAAAGCCAACTATAACCGCAAATTTGCGGGCCAATGGAGGTAGATCCGTACCGACACAAACCCCCCACATCGTCACGCGACCCCCCAGCGATCTCCGCAAATTTGCGGGGAGCCGAAACGACCCAGAGGGCCGAATCGAGCACACCGCAAATTTGCGGGACCTGCCAAGAGGGCCCGGTGCCGAACAAGTGAGAGGGGCGTCTAGGAAAACCAAAAAAGGCCGGCAAACAAGCGTCAACTCCTTATGAACTCCAAGCGAAGATGACCGTGACCATCTAGCTGAGCAGTGTCTTCCTTGATAATATCCTGACTCGACCGGTCAAGGGAGAGGCAAGGAAGGCACACCAGGGGAGAGGAGGCACATCCCCTGGGAACCACCCAACCCACAGAGATAGAGCAAAGCCCATGAGGAGAAGTGGCAGGTTGGGTGGTTTGGCACAACAGGGGCCCCCGTGGGGTACCCCAGGATTGGGCAAAAGTTATGAAAGGATGGAGGTGAAAACAGGAAGGGAAACACAAAAAACCAGTAATGAAACTGGTGAGAAAAAGGGTGGCCTAGCCGCGAGTAGAGAATGTGTCAGGGGCGAAAAAACCCTGTGGAGTGAGGGAGAGGCCCCCGTGGGGTACCTCTGGGTATCACGAACCACTAAGCGCCCAGGCCCTTGAGACACAGTGAAGGCTCGAAAGGGGGGACTCGGGAATAAACGCTAGTTATGCGGCTGACACAAACCTACAAACAGCACCGCCACCACGAAATCTCAGATTGTGAACCAACTGTACACCTAGGCTATGAAAAAAATGAGAACTCATAAGGGCATAGCAATACCTGAATGATAAACAAGCTAGGCTAATCGAAGCTAAAAGCTAAACTATGCCCAGACTAACAGGAAAAAAGAATATGAAAAGAGAAAGAATGAAAACATATAGACGGGGAACGCCAAGCGCCCCCGTACCTTCGGTAGCTATTTCCACACGCGTCTCCATTAAACACACTAAGGAGCCCATTTAGGTGTGTCCTAGATCACGTAACATCTGTCTAGCAAAAAGAAGGCCAGAAAAGCCGAAACGAACCTAAAACAGGGTGAATTGAAGGAGCACAACAAAAGCGGACTCAATCAATGGAGGCGCGTGAAAAAATGATAACAAGAGAGGGTCGCTCATGCGCACGTTCGACAGTGATCTGCACATGACGGAACACGGGATGGGCCTTAAGCGGTAACTAAGGTAAACCCCTTTTTCTTCTCTTCTATGCTTTTTTCACCTTCGGTGGTAGTTTTGGTTAATGTACAACGTCTCCTAGAGCAAGATAAGGAGTAGACTCTAGACGTTTTCTTTTTAACCGCGGTTGGAATGACGACATAGCAGTCAAAATAGACAAGTCGTCATTGCAATTAGGTTAATAGCCTTGACGTTGGATTTGCCAAGACTACTAACAAATCTACTATTTGGTAGTAGTCTTGGAAAATCCAACGTACATAATACCCTCCCTCACTCCGGACCCCTGCCCATCCGCGTTCTTCTGCTGGCGTGAGATGTGATAACAAGAGAGGGTCGCTTATGCGCACATTCGACAGGGATCGGCGCATGACGGAACACGGTATGGGCCTTGAGCGGTAACTAAGGTTACCGCTTTTTCTTCTTTTCTATGCTTTTTTCACCTTCGGTGGTCTATCTATCTATCTATTGCCAGACGCCTTACTCCCCTTACGAGGGTGGCCATACACAGAATGCCCCCAAGCGGACCTATTCCCTGTGAGAGGGACAACCCGAGCCAGTTTAGTGAAGGACTTACAGGATTGACCACTCAATTCAGGATCCGTCCAACTCCGAGGCCCTCTGTGTATCTTGTTAGCACTATTTTTCTACAGTGGTGTTCGGCTAATCCATCCACTAACCTGCCTTACCCTTAGGTAAGCAGTACGGATTTGTATCAGGTTTACTCCCCTAGACAGATTGCCAACCAAGGCTGACGAGTCACCTTCGTGGTACCACCTTCGGTGGTAGTTTTGGTTAATGTACAACGTCTCCTAGAGCAAGATAAGGAGTAGACTCTAGACGTTTTCTTTTTAACCGCGGTTGGAATGACGACATAGCAGTCAAAATAGACAAGTCGTCATTGCAATTAGGTTAATAGCCTTGACGTTGGATTTTCCAAGACTACTACCAAATAGTAGGTTTTCCTATTTGGTAGGTTGGGAGGTACGTCAAACCTCCCAGTGTCCTCAACCTCTGCTCATAGCCCGCGTTCTTCAACGTTGGTACCAGCTTGCTAGCTCTCCTCTGCACTTTCTCCACTGCTTCTATATCATTTACCATACATGGAGCCCACACCTGGTTCGCATATTCCAGGTGCAGCCTAACCAGCGCTGTATAGAGATTCCTGAAGATTTCTTCGTCAAGTGACACAAATGTCCTCCTTATCAGCCCTACAATTCTATTGGCTTTGTTTATCTTTTCCGCTAAATGTTCTGAGAAATTTAACTTATTGTCTATCACTACTCCTATATCCTTTTCTGCATTCACTTCCTCCATCGCTTCATACATACTGTATCCTACCTTGTCTATCTTGCTGGTTCCAATCCGCATGTACTTGTATTTTTTTGGATGAAAAGGCATTAACCAATGCTCAGACCATCCCTTCATGCCCTCCACATCTCCTTGAAGCAAACCCATATCTTCCTTACTCCTCACTCTTCTATACAGCTTAGTGTCATCCGCATACAGGTATACCTCACTTCCATTAGTTATAACTTCAGGCAAGTCGTTGATAAATATAACGAACAGCAGTGGTCCCAACACAGATCCCTGAGGTACCCCACTTGTAATTTCCCTCCACCCCGAGCCTATTCCATTCACCAGTACCCTCTGTCTCCGATCTTTCAGGAAGGCTTCTATCCATTTCACACATTTCTCCCCTATATTATAGCTTCTAACTTTCTCTATTAACCTTTTATGTGGGACCTTATCGAAGGCCTTCATAAAATCGCAATATACCACGTCTATTACATCACCATCTTCTAGAATTTGCATCCAATCATCTACCACCTTAATTAGCTGTAGTACCGTCGACCTCCCCGGCAAGAATCCGAACTGTCTCCCACTGAAAAGTTGGTTTGACTTCATATGATCCATTATTCCTTCTCTAATTACCGTTTCCATTAGTTTACACACAACACTTGTCAAACTGACTGGTCTATAATTCCCTGGGTCATTTCTCTTTCCCTTCTTAAATATAGCTGTTATGTTCGCCTCTCTCCAGTCCATCGGGATTTGTCCTGTATTAAACGATACCTCAAATAACATTTTCAATGGCTCTACTAACATCTCCCCTCCTTCCTTTATGATTCCTGGGTGTATCCCATCCGGTCCCGGTGACTTACTTCTGTTCATTTTTTCTATAGCCCTTCTTATTCTAGCATGGGAAAACTCTATTAGTTCTAGTGCCGATGCCTGTTTGATGGGAATAGTAGGCACTGCATCCTCCGACTCCACTGTTAGTACCCCCCCAAAGTATTTCCCCAGCACCTCTGCTTTCTCCTTATCAGTCTCCGCTCTACTCCCATCATTCAACCCCCCTACCAGCTCTGGGATCCCTACTCTTCTTGTTAACTTTTCCTAAATGTACTTCCAGAATATTTTTGGATTATCCTTCACATTTCTAGCTATCTCTCTCTCCCTCTCCTTCATCCCCCTCCTTGTTTCCCACCTTATTTTATTGTTTATTTGTCTGCGTTCCAGATCCACTTCCTTAGCCTCTATACTAGACCCCCTGTTCTTTTTTAACAATTTTAATCTTTCCCACAATCATTTCTATTTGTTAGTAGTCTTGGCAAATCCAACGTCAAGGCTATTAACCTAATTGCAATGACGACTTGTCTATTTTGACTGCTATGTCGTCATATGTATAAATTGTATGAGCTCAACATCAGTTACGGAGCCGCCAAATCATTTCGCCTCAAGTAGAAATTGTCCTTTAATGACAGCTCAGAGAAATAAAGTTATTGAGAACACCAATTTTGTAGGTTCAAAAAACTGAAAAATGCACATGGGAGCCGGTTGAAACTGGGTCTGTTGAATGTTCGTTCCTTGCGTAACAAAATGGATCATATTTGCGAGATCTTGGATGAACGTAACCTTGATGTATTATGTCTCACTGAGACCTGGTTGTTCGAGTCAGATCTGAATATTATCCAGGCGGCATTGCCTAAAACCCATTCCATAATAAATGTTCCTAGGCCTAGGGGAGATCATCCGGGTGGTGGAGTGGCAGTTGTCTACTCCACATCTCTGGTGAATATCTTGCAAATAAGCCATAACCCAGCCCCTCTTTATTATGAACTGTTGGAAGTGGAAATAAAACTCCATCAACAAATTCTAAGAATGGCAGTTGTCTATAGGCCTGGCCATCGTGGCACAGATAGGGGTTTTATGGAAGAGTTTGGGCAGTTTCTTGAGGAATTTTCTGCTAAAACCGGAAGACTTTTGATATGTGGAGATTTTAATTACTGGGTTGACAGCCCTCATCTGAAGCCATTCTCTCCTGAGTTCCTTGAGTTGACTGATCAGAACAATTTTGTAAATCATGTGTCCCACCCAACTCATATCTTAGGACACACCCTTGACTTGGTTTTCTCTCCTGTGGGTTGTGGTGGTGTTCTGGATGTTGATGTTGAGAATGCTGACCCTAATACCTCTGATCATGCTTTGATTACTTTCAGCTTTGATTTCCCTAAGCCACTCACACATGAAAAAGTAATCAGATTTAGAAATTATAAAAATGCAGACCTAAATTTGGCTAGCAGTGAAGTAAAACAGTACTTGGGAAGTATTGATACTTCCAACCTTACTTCAGATGAGCTGGTGGAGGTACATGGAAATGCACTTAAATTAGTGTTCGATCATCACTGTCCAGAAGTAGAGAAGAAAATTATAGTACGAGATGATTCGCCCTGGTATAGTACTCGAGTTAAATTTCTTAGAAGAGCGCGTAGAAGAGCTGAACGTGAATGGCAGAAAAAAAAAACAGACTCTACATGGTTGCAATATCTGTCAGCCAGAAGAGCTGTGGTCCACAAAATCAAAGATGAAAAGAAAGTGTATTATCAGGGAAAAGTTGACTCGTGTGGTAACGACCAGAGGAGGTTGGCTTCAATTGTAAATAGTTTACTTGGAAAAACAAGAGTCAGCTTAAGACCTTCTGTACCTGATGCCGAGTTGGCTGCCAACTTTGTGGCATTTTTTGCTGGCAAGATAACTCGCATAAGACAGGAACTGGATGATGCTTCTGTTGGTGAAGAACTTTCAGTTGTACTCCAACCCCGACACATTCCTAATAATGTCCTCTCATCCTTTCACTCAGTAGAGGTGGACATGATCTCGTCCTACATAAGAAACCTCAATAAAACATTTTGCCCGTTGGATCCCATAAATGTTTCCAAGCTACCAAGAGTCTATGATCACACAGTTGAGTTTATTTCCAAAATAATTAATAAGTGCTTCTCTGAAGGTAGCTTCCCAGATTCTGAAAAGCATGCACTACTCCGACCTACTCTAAAGAAACCTGGACTTGATGTTGAGAACATGTTGAACTATCGTCCTGTCTCCAACCTGTCCTTCATATCAAAGATATTAGAGCGTGCAATACTTGACCAATTACAACCACTACTTCAGCAGAATGAAACTATCCCAATTTTTCAGTCTGCTTACCGACAGCATCATTCAACTGAAACAGCATTGATTAGAGTACATAATGATCTAGTTGAGAACATTTGCAATGGTGTGGCCTCACTATTGGTCTTGCTTGATCTCTCTGCGGCTTTTGACACAGTGGATCACGAGTTGTTATTGAGTGATCTTTATGATTGTGGTGTGCGTGACTCCGCTCTCTTGCTTCTTGGGTCGTACTTGTCAGGTAGATCCCAGAGTGTGATGGTAAATCAAGTGGTCTCGGACTCGACACCCCTGCAGTATGGTGTTCCGCAGGGATCCGTTTTAGGTCCTATCCTATTTATAATTTATATTAGCAGTTTGTCTCTTCTGCTTCGTGCACATAATGTCACCTTTCACTTTTATGCAGATGACACCCAGATTTATGTGAGAATCACAAATATAGTTGATATACGGAGTAAGATGGAATTGTTGATGTCTGATATCAAGAAGTGGATGAGAGCGAGAAAACTTAAGCTAAATGATGGTAAAACTGATATTCTCATCATCCGAGGAAATAGAAGAGCTGATGATATAGTAGGTGCCCTCTCCATCAATGTGGGTGGATCTCAGCTGCGACCGGCCAACTCTGTTCGAAATCTGGGTGTATATGTGAACTCCCGATTAGATTTCAAAGAGCATGTAAACCAGATAGTTAAAAGTTGTTACTTGCACATCAGAAATCTCTATTTGGTGAAGCCGTTTATAACCAGACGTTGCCTCCTGATGTTGGTTCACTCATTGGTCTTCTCTCGAGTTGATTATTGTAATGCCCTGTTGGTGGGTCTTCCAAATTATATTTTGAAGAAAGTTCAGTCTGTTCTTAACAGGGCCGCAAGACTAATTTTTGGTGTTCCACCTAGAACTCCTACTACATCTCTTCACATAGAACTGCACTGGCTGCCAGTAAGAGCAAGAATAGAATTTAAGTTGTGTTTGGTGACCTTTAAGGTTCTCAAATTTGGTGAGCCAAGGTACCTTGCGGAGCTGCTCAGGCGCCCACCGGCGCACCATGGTGTAGTTGTGCGTCATGACAATGACCCTTTTCGTCTTGATGAACCATGGGCTTTCCAGCAGTCTTCTTTCTTTGAGAGGTCTTTCTCCTACATGGCTCCGAGGTTGTATAACAGGTTGCCGCTGTCCATGAGACAACTGAGTTCTGTTGAATGCTTCAAGAGACAACTTAAGACTTTTCTCTTTGAGAGAAGCTATGATCTTGGGAGAGGTGTCATGGCAGATGGCTATAGAGTTTAGGCTATTTTGCCACTGCTAGTGATTGTTAAATGTGTGTTGTATATAAGCCTTCTTTGATGCATTGATTTTTTTTTTCTTTTTTCTTTCTCTTTTCGAGCGCTAGTGAATTCTTCGGAAAAATTGGCGCTTATGAGAAATGAGTAACATGCTTATTATTATTATTATTATTCCAACCGCGGTTAAAAAGAAAACGTCTAGAGTCTACTCCTTATCTTGCTCTAGGAGACGTTGTACATTAACCAAAACTACCACCGAAGGTGAAAAAAGCATAGAAGAGAAGAAAAAGGGGTTTACCTTAGTTACCGCTCAAGGCCCATCCCGTGTTCCGTCATGCGCCGATCCCTGTCGAACGTGCGCATAAGCGACCCTCTCTTGTTATCATTTTTTCACGCGTCGCCATTGTTGAAGTCCGCTTTTGTTGTGCTCCTTCAATTCACCCTGTTTTAGGTTCGTTTCGGCTTTTCTGGCCTTCTTTTTGCTAGACAGATGTTACGTGATCTAGGACACACCTAAATGGGCTACTCAGTGTGTTTAATGGAGACGCGTGTGGAAATAGCTACCGAAGGTACGGGGGCGCTTGGCGTTCCCCGTCTATATGTTTTCATTCTTTCTCTTTTCATCTTCTTTTTTCCTGTTAGTCTGGGCATAGTTTAGCTTTTAGCTTCAATTAGCCTAGCTTGTTTATCATTCAGGAATTGCTATACCCCTATGAGTTCTCATTTTTTCATAGCCTAGGTGTACAGTTGGTTCACAATCTGAGATTTCGTGGTGGCGGTGCTGTTTGTAGTGTTTGTGTCAGCCGCATAACTAGCGTTATTCCCGAGTCCCCCCTTTCGAGCCTTCACTGTGTCTCAAGGGCCTGGGCGCTTAGTGGTTCGTGATACCCAGGGGTACCCCACGGGGGCCTCTCCCTCACTCCACAGGGTTTTTCGCCCCTGACACATTCTCTACTCGCGGCTAGGCCACCCTTTTTCTCACCAGTTTCATTACTGGTTTTTTGTGTTCCCTTCCTGTTTTCACCTCCATCCTTTCATAACTTTTGCCCAATCCTGGGGTACCCCACGGGGGCCCCTGTTGTGCCAAACCACCCAACCTGCCCCTTCTCCTCATGGGCTTTGCTCTATCTCTGTGGGTTGGGTGGTTCCCAGGGGATGTGCCTCCTCTCCCCTGGTGTGTCTTCCTTGCCTCTCCCTTGACCGGTCGAGTCAGGATATTATCAAGGAAGACACTGCTCAGCTAGATGGTCATCGTCGCTTGGAGTTCATAAGGAGTTGACGCTTGTTTGCGGGCCTTTTTTGGTTTTCCTAGACGCCCCTCTCGCTTGTTCGGCACCGGGCCCTCTTGGCCGGTCCCGCAAATTTGCGGAGTGCTCGATTCGGCCCTCTGGGTCGTTTCGGCTCCCCGCAAATTTGCGGAGATCGCTGGGGGGTCGCGTGGCGATGTGGGAGGTTTGTGTCGGTACGGATCTACCTCCATTGGCCCGCAAATTTGCGGTTATAGTTGGCTTTCACTGTTGACCCTTTTTTGTGTCATATTGTTGCCTGTTACTATATTGGTGTCTACACTTTATGGTGTTAGGGCCCTGCATGTGAGGTGTTGAGTGGTGTTTAACACTTTCTCCATCTTTGCAGGTTCAGCTTGTGCTCTTAAGCATCGCCCGCCCTCATCGCCTCCCTCGGTGTTCCCGGTTTCGAGTGAGTACGCCTTCCAGTTTGCATGTGTCTTCTTGTTTACCCATGCTCATTCCCTGGTTTTTATTGGACATTCTCTTCGCTGACTCCGTCACCGTGCTGCTTATGCTGTGTGTTCTTCCATTGCAGGTGTGATGCCTTGCTTTCGCCAGGGCTGTGGCTCCCCATGTTTAGAGTGCCACAGGTCCTGCCTACGCCACTCCCAATGTGTGTCCTCTACGGCCTACCTCCCTGCGCTGTGTGGCCCGTGCATGGACATGGTAGATGTTGTGGACCATCACCCTGGTTCCTCTGACGCGGTGGCGGCCTCGGCATCCCTTCAGTCCGTGTGGGCGGTGGTCTCCCACCACATTCGATCTGTGGGCCATCGCTCCCCGGCTTTTGTGGATGACCGGATCCGTGTGGCCCTGGGCATCCCTGACCCGTCTGGGGGCCGTTTACCTGGCCCTCTTCCTGCTCGGGCCCTTCTTCCTGGGTCCCGTGGTCGGTCGCCGCATCGTCGGGAGGATCCTCAGCTCCGTCCACGCTCTCGCTCTCCTCGTCGTCCGTCCTCTACTGCCCCTCCTCGTCCTCCTGCTGGCCTTGACTCCGGCCGTCGCCCTCGTCATGGTTCTCGCCCTGAGGCCAGGGTTAGCGTCTCTGCCCCTGTACGCCCTCCCCTGGCCTCTCCGGATCGGGGCTCTACTACTTTCCGCCCGCTTCCCCTGCACATGAGGCGTCCTCTTCATGTGTCCTCCACGCGGGCGGAAGTCCATACTGTAGCTGGCCCTCTGCTCCCTCCTCCTACTCTGTCCAGGGGGGAGCGCCAGGTTGTCGTTGCTTCTCCTCCTACTTCTCCTGCTTCTGTGCCTCTTCTTCCTTCGCGGTCTCGTCCCAAGGTGGTGGTCCCTCCCTCCTCCTCCTCGGTGTCGGGCCGCCCTGTTCTCTCAGCCCCGGGGATCCTTGCTCTGTTTCGCCCCGCGGCTCCTTCTGACCTCCTTTCACCCGGCCAGCCTTCCCACTCCCGTCATCCTACTCCTCTTCCTTCTTCGATACCTGATCTTCGACTTCCGGCTCCCCGAGTGGGTACCCCGCCGCTTGACTCGGTAGAGTATAGCGAGGTTTCGGGGTCCCCTTTCTCGGGGGCTGACGTGTCGCTGGAAGAGGGGGATGATGATGTTTCCCCCTCGGGCGTTAGTGAGCGGGGGCGAGACCCTCTGGGACGCCACGGCAGTCGTCGCTCGCCTTCTTTGGGCCGCGACGCTGCTGTTTCGTGTCATGGGTCTCGCTCTCGCTCACGCTCGCCCCTGCGGGCCGAACAATCTTCGGGGGGGTCGCCTCTCTCGGATCGATTTTCGGCTCTGCAGGGGTGGGTTGTGTCACACTTCGACGCGCGATTGGAGGCGATGCAGGAATCCCTCTTGTCGCGCTTCTTGGAGGTGACACAACCTCAGCGCCTCACCCAACCT
The DNA here is from genome assembly GCA_037953745.1 of Lithodes maja. Lineage (NCBI taxonomy): Eukaryota > Metazoa > Arthropoda > Malacostraca > Decapoda > Lithodidae > Lithodes > Lithodes maja. Next base: position 155,651 of record JBAKBP010002100.1, read on the forward strand.
ACCCCTGCTTTGGTCTCCCTCCCCTCTGCGGTGGACCACATTCCCTCTCGCCCTGCTTCTCCTCCTGCCCGGTCGTCGGATAGCACTGCTCCTGCCCTGGCTCAGGTGGTTCCCCCTGCTGTCTCCCATGCGGGGGTCCTCCGTCTGCTAGGGCAGGGTCCGCGCTTGCCCCCCATCCAGAAGGCCAAGGTCCCGTCGAGGACTATGCCTCTCCTCTATGGCTCCTTGGCTGTTTGGAAGGGGGTGCAGGCCTCCCACCCGGAGCGTGCTACCGATTTACCGTCCGGTGAGAGGGCCCTACCTTTGGGCTGGTCGGTCCAACTAAATGATAAGATGCAGTTTAGGGCGTTCAGGGTGGATGGTCAGGTGGCCGACGTGGAGGTGCGGGCTTACCCGTCGAGGACTGACCTTCAGTACTTTTCGGTCAAGCCCAAGCCCCCGTCTGCTCCTCGGACTAAGCTCTGGTCAGACTTCAGCCGCCAGGACATCCTTCAAGATGTTCAGTCCCTCGCTGTTTTGACGGGACTGTCCTCCTATGGGACAGGTTTGAGCGACGATGGTAAGCCTGGCTTAGCCGTCGTCCTTGATAATCCTCTCCCATTGGAGGCCTGGTTTGCTGAAGCCTTAGAATTTGCTAACCGTTCCGTCGACAGATCGGTTTCAATCCCTCCCCCAGAGTCGTCACTGCTTTTGCCTCCTCTTGTGTCTGTCGCCGGATTGGATGGCAAGTTCTGGTCCTGGATTAGCGCTCCCAAACTTGAAATTTGTGCTATTGCTAACCCGTTCTTTTCCCACCCAGATAAGTCCTCTGTCGACAGGGATTTTACCTTGCGGCAGAGGGTGGCGAACTTATTGTCTTGTCTTTTAGGTTCCCTCCAGACATCTGTTCACCACCTGCGACTTATCGAGGCGACTGCACCTGGCGATCTTCGCGAGGGTTTGGACCACGTTAGGCGGATCCACCTTCAGCTCGCGGTGTCTTTGGTTCCCGAGCTGAAGGCGGTTTTGTGCGAGGCTACTCGTCAACGCCAAACGGTAAGGTCCTCGTTCTGCCGGAAGGCCCCTTTGGATATTCGTCAGGGTTTGTTATACTCTGAGTTATATACATCGGGGCTGTTCGCGCAGGATGCTTGGGAACGCTACGCTTCTCTGTCAGCGGACCCTGCTTACGACACGCAAAGACGCGCTGTGTCGCGACCAGGGTCTTCGCAGTCCCGTCCTTCTGCCGGTCCTCCTCGGAGTGCTGGTGCCGCTGCTGCTGCCAAGAAAGGGCGCAGGAAAGGGAAGTTGCCGGCTAGAGCGTCGGTTCCGCCTCGCACTTCTGCTCCTGCTCCCTTTCATCCCCGCCGAGAAGGGGCTGGCCAGCCTTCCACTTCCGGCCGCACTTCGACGGGGTCCGACGCACGACGGACAGGGGATGGGGTGTCCCGCCCTTTTCGGCGAGGTGGGGGGGGTAGAGGTGGTCAACGAGGGTCTTATGACCGCAAGGACCGTACCGGGGGACCCTCAACGTCAAAAAATGTGTAGGTTCTCCGGGTCGGTGTCCTCCTTGTTCTCCTTCTCGCCTCGCCGACCGGGTCGCTCACCTCATCTCGGGGGCTCCCACAGGTTGTTTTCGCCCTTGCGCCCTTCGATGGCCGCGAGGGACGTGGGGGCGGAAGATTGCACGGAGGGGTCTAACCTGGAGATGGAAGTCCAGACCCCCACTCAGCTCTTGTCAACGAAGCCGGCCTGTCTCTTCGGAGGTGGCCGCCGTGATTACGTCCATGCACGAGCAGGGAATCGTCAAGGAGGTGAAAGCCGGTCACCCGGTTTTCCTCTCCCGTGTATTTCTGGTACCGAAGAAGGACTGCGACGCGATGCGACCGGTGGTGGATCTGTCGGCCCTCAACGGGCACATCGTGAACACGCGATTTCGGATGCTAACGGTGCACCAGGTACGACTGGCCCTGCGGCCTCTGTCGTGGGTAGTGTCGCTGGACCTCAAGGATGCGTATTGGCACGTCCCTATCCATCCTCGTTTCCAGCGATTCTTGGCCGTTCGGACTTCCGATCGCGTGTTCATGTTCGACAGGCTTCCCTTCGGTCTCAACATCGCGCCGCGGATCTTCTCGAAACTGGTGAAGCAGGCTCTGGATCCTCTCCTCAGGGGCGGCCTCCAGATCCTGTTTTACTTGGACGACTGGTTGATAGTTTCAGACACCCTAGAACACTGCGTTCGCGACACCCTCACGGTAGTTCGACACATCACACAGTTAGGGTTCAACATAAACATTCCCAAGTCCCGCCTGGCCCCGTCGCGTGTCGTGACGTGGGTAGGTCTCGAATGGGATCTGACAAACGCTACGGTTACCCAGAGTCAGCCAAACGCGGTGAAACTTCGCAGGAAGGTCTTCGCCGTGTTTTTTTTTTTTTTTTTTTTTTTTTTTTTCTATATTCCAACTTACTCCCTCTCGGGCATAGGCTGAGAGCCTTAACATTCACTGCTCTACAATGAACAGTGAAGCCCGTGAGGTCTTGTTCCAGTCTAGGGAGTGAGACATGTGAAGCACGTAGAGTACAACGAGCACCTGCCATCTTGCCTTCACATGAGGCACGGTGCTCACTCATGGCCCGAAACGACCCCATCTCTGAAGCCACCTCGTTCCCGTGCTTCACTGTCTCACCCCTTACACTCGGACTCTCACACTTACACACACACAACGCCACCTGTTGAGCAGATAACTCACCAGGCATTGCACCCCTATAGCATATTTTGAATATGGGAATATTCATACAGTGCTATTTAATCAGGGAACAATGAGGGTATTTTATTGACGTTTCGGTGGGCTTGTGGTAATGCACTGATACTAGGTACAGCACAAATTCCATCCCAATAATATCTTCCCATTGATACATCGGGATTTGAACCCGGGACCTTTGGAATACCAGGCCAGTGGCAAGACCACTCCACCACACCTCCCCACCGAGTTGCACTCGGTCTCCCTCACGAGGAGGATCTGGGACTCGTTAGTGGGTTCCCTAAATTGGGCTGCTCTGACCATTCCCTTAGGGAGGCTCAGGCTGCGCCGCCTAATCCTCATGGGCAACAGGGTGTTTCCGTTGGTCCCTATGGATCGGCTCATGCCGATCCCGCGTTCCATTCACAGACACTTAGGACACTGGGTTGCTCGGGGCACGCTCTCTGCGGCTGTGCCCTGGACCGCCCCCCCCCGCCGACGATCTGGGTGGATACAGATGCGTCGAGCGAGGTGGGGTGGGGTTACCAATCCAACCTGGGACATCAACAACACGGCAGATGGGTGGGACACACACACCTACACATCAATGCCCTCGAACTCTTGGTTCCCTTGTTCTTCCTGCGGGACCACGCGCTGGCCCTTCGGGGCCTGTCGGTGGCCTTCAGGATGGACAATCAGACAGCTGTCCACTGTATCCAAAAGCAGGGGTCCTCCAGGTCTTTGACTCTGTTGGGGATCTCCGAGAAGTTGTTCTTCCTCGCGAACCGACACAACATCTCCCTGCACGCCTCCTACCTGCCCGGGTCTGCCAACCTGTGGGCGGACGCCCTGTCGCGAGGACAGGGCGTTCTTGTAGAATGGGCGATGAAACAGACTGTATTCGACGACCTCGCGGCTTCCTGGGGTGTTCCGGAGGTCGACTTGTTCGCATCGAAGGAGACGCGCAAGTTGCCTCGGTACCTATCCCTCCGGACTCGTACTCCGGAGGGGGGTCCGGACGCTTTCATGGAAGACTGGAGCAGGTGGCAGCCGATATACATATTTCCGCCACCAGACGCACTGTTGATGTGCAAAGTCCTCGCGAGGCTGCGGCTGTACCGCGGCAGAGTCTGGCTCATAGCGCCTCTGTGGCCGGCCCAGGCTTGGTACTCCCAGTTGAAGCGGTGGTGCCCGAGTCCGGTCCCTCTCCCTCTCTCACACTTCCACTTGAGCCAGGTTGGCGACCTACGGACCTCGTTGGCCTTCGCATCGTGGATGTTCGTGAGGCACGGTGGCTCCCGGTCCACGGACGGGACCTGACTGACTTCCTGAAGCGTTCATGGACGACTTCGACTTGGGGGACTTACGAGTCCCACTGGAAGTCTTTTACTAGGTGGATACAGGACACTCGCCAGACTGTTAGCTCTCCTTCCCTCGTCCTACACTACTTGTTTCACCTCTTCCGTACACGTCGCTTTCAGGTCAACACTATACGTAACCACTTGTCTGCCATCCGGGAGGTCTTTGAGTCCGTCACTGGGCTGGTCGTTCCTCCGAAGGAGCTGGATTCCTTCATGAAGGCTGCCTTCCGGGAACGACCCCCTCCGCGCCAGATCCCTCCTCAGTGGGATCTGGGGCGTGCTCTGGACCTTCTGGCTTCACACACATATACACGGGACACTACACCGGTTCAGTTGCTGGAGCGTACACTCTTCCTTGTCGCTCTGGCCACTGGGGATAGGGTGTCTGAACTAGCTGCCATGTCACGGTCCCAGGAATGCATGCGATTCTCCCCGTCATTGAATGTCGTCACGTTGGCCCCCTCCCCTTATTTTGTTGCCAAGAATGAGAGAGAGACCCACGTTTTCAAGCCTTTCACCGTCCAGGCTTTAAAACGTGGGCATACTCACCATGTGTTGTGCCCGGTGCAGGCCTTGCACTCTTATGTTGAGTCTGTGGCTCCGACTTCGGGGACTGCTGTGTGGGTGTCTCCTCGGACTGGTGGGAGGCTTTCGAAGGTACAGATAGGACGCCACATTTGTCGGGTTATTCGTGCCAGTAACCCTGCTTGTCGGGGTTCTGCTCACGATGTGCGGTCCTTTGCTGCCTCCTTACGGTTCCTGCAGACTCGTTCGTTGCCTGACGTCGCCTCGGCAGGTTTGTGGTCGTCTATCAATACCTTCATCTCCTCCTACCTCTCCATGTCCATTGTTAGACCCCCTCGGCCTGTGATAGCTCTCGGGCGTCGTGTTTCCTAGAGCTCTTGCGAGGTTGCCTGGTCTTCCCCCCTTGTCACTCTTTCTTTTACTTTGTTTTCTTTGCAAAAGGGGGGGGGGGAGTACGGGTTTGCAACACTGGATTACAAGTTTGGGATTATGTTATATGTATACAGTACATAAGTGTTTTTGCCTCCTTGAAAATGGTGTTTTCAGTTTGTGTTCCTTGTTTTTTGTTCAATTGGAAGAAAAGGGATTTTATGTACAGTGCTTTTTGGTTTAAGACAAGTCTATGATTTTGCATTAATATGAATGACGGGCACGTGTTAAAACTGCTCTTTTTAGCTACTCCTCAGTTTTTCACGCTTTATTAAACTCTCTTGTTTACCTTGTGTTTCTTTGTCATTCATACTTTTGTCTTATGCATTGGTTTTTTGGTATGTTGGGCTTGGATGTCCTCCTCCTATTTGTTATGCAGCCTTGACGTTGGATTTGCCAAGACTACTAACAAATTGGGAGGTTTGACGTACCTCCCAACCTACCAAATAGGAAAACCTACTATTTGGTAGTAGTCTTGGAAAATCCAACGTACATAATACCCTCCCTCACTCCGGACCCCTGCCCATCCGCGTTCTTCTGCTAGCGTGAGATGTGATAACAAGAGAGGGTCGCTTATGCGCACGTTCGACAGGGATCGGCGCATGACGGAACACGGGATGGGCCTTGAGCGGTAACTAAGGTAAACCCCTTTTTCTTCTCTTCTATGCTTTTTTCACCTTCGGTGGTAGTTTTGGTTAATGTACAACGTCTCCTAGAGCAAGATAAGGAGTAGACTCTAGACGTTTTCTTTTTAACCGCGGTTGGAATGACGACATAGCAGTCAAAATAGACAAGTCGTCATTGCAATTAGGTTAATAGCCTTGACGTTGGATTTTCCAAGACTACTACCAAATAGTAGGTTTTCCTATTTGGTAGGTTGGGAGGTACGTCAAACCTCCCATTCTTCTAATCAATATCCAAAGCTTTCTTTTCATTGGCAATTCTGGGTTAGTTCTTTTCCTCAATTTTGTTTTATCCTTATATTCCCTTACTGGTACACTTTTGGATACAGCATTCTCCAGTTTGACTCTAATTTTCCTCCACATTCCTTCAGCGTCTTCACCGTTCAAGTATTCCCCCCAGTCAATGTCCAAACACCGTCTCAGCAGCTCATAATCTGCTCTATCATACATGTATATTTTTCTATTGCTTCTATTATCCCTCTCTGATTTAATGTTACAACTAAAGCTTATACAGGCATGGTCACTACGACCTATATGGCTATCCACATTAACATGTTCCACTATATCCTCTTCATTGCTAAAAATCAAATCAAGTACACTCCCCTGCGTCCCATCTCTATATCTTGTCATCTCTACAATATGTTGCGTTAAAAAACAATCTCTCACTTTCTCTATAAACTTATTTTCCAGGCTACCCTGTCCCGCTGGAGTAGTACAATTTGCCCAGTTGATCCTTGGCAAATTGAAATCTCCAATCAAAATTTTATATTTGTTCTCTCTATTATCTATCTCCTCCATTGCTTTCAGTAGGTTATCATCCTCTCCCCTGCTATTATTTGGGCTTCTATATATAGAGGCAATTAGAATTGATCCTCTTACACATTATACACAAATACTCACAATACTGCTGTCTCATATCCACCTCATTAACCTTGAGCTCTTTTCTTACATAAATAAACAGTCCTCTTCCAACCTCTGCTCTAATAGCATTTCTCTCATATAACTCAAAACCCTCCAAACTATATTCCACCAGTTCCCTTTCAATTCTAGCATTTTTTGGTCTTACTTCCTGTAGGGCTATGACATCAGGTTTTTCCTCTTCATCCTGCAACCTACATATCAGTTCTCTTTTCTTGTCCTGGGTAAACACATCCACATTACTAAACATAATCCTTCTGCAACTCTCTTTCTATCTATCTTGTCTTTTCAGAACCAATTAAGTCCGTCTCATAATAGTTCGTGTTTATCGCTCACTCCCCCTCTGTAACTCTCTCTTTCTATCTATCTATCTCTCTAATGCATCTACGTAACTCCCTTATACATTAACATAACTATGTCTTATTTGGACTTTTTGTAATCTTTGAATCATTTCTAATGCAATGGAATTGAAAAATATAATATCGGACATTTTCCGAATACTTATATAAAGTCCGACAACGTCAGAGACTGTCGGAATGATGACGGAAATGTCCGAGAGGCAGTAGGGTAAGGTGGGGTGAATCCGCCGGGGGGTGGAATCGCCGCGGACGTAAGATACTTGTCTAAAACAATTCGTCATAAATCCAAATACGTATGGAATTGATTCTAGGTATGTTTATACAGTAGTACGTGTAGATGATGATAGAACACAAAAATGCGTAGTTGTCATTTATTTAACCCTTCGACCCCGGGTGGTACACGTGTGTACCATTTTTTTTTGGCCCGAGGAACCCGGGTGGTACAACACTGTACCATTGCTTGCGTGAGTGCTTTTCGAATGGCGCGCGTACAAATTTTGCTCCGTGGTCACCAGGCGGCGCTACCAGACAGCATGTACGCCAGTCTCTACCCTGCCGCCAACATGGATACTAGCCCAAAAAGTGATTCCCTTGTGTCCGATTCCACACTCCCTTCGACGCCTGCCCATGTTCGTCGCGCCCTAACGCGAATGCACGCACAAGATGCGTTGACTCCCGGAGGTATTGAAATAGCTTTGAGGAGTTATGAACGTGGTGAAGGCCAAAAAATTGGTGATGACTTGGGCAGTGATAGCTCCGAGTCTTACGAGTCTCACTATAGTGAGGATTTTGACGATATAGAAGAAATCCGTGAAAGAGACGCGCTTTTTATTGGATTTGAGCATGACGATGAAAGTGATGATAGTACTGAACGTGACATAGTTGTGCAAGGTGATGAGAGTCTAGTGAGAGTGAGCGAATGGGACAGCACTAGGTCGACTACCAAGTTTAGGTTGAGTGACACGACACCTAGCCCTTCGCCAGCTAAATCCCCATTCAAGATACGTTTCTATAAGAAACAAGTGCTCAAAAAGGCGGCCGCGGCAGCCAGGAAAGAGGCCCTAAAAGTTGGTGAGGGAGCAGTGCGTGAGGGTGCCAGTGAGGCTGTGCGTGAGGCCGAGGTTGACCCGCCATTGTCTTCCTTATCTACCCACGCCACCCAAGTTGCCCCAGGCTCCCGCCATTCTTCCCCACCACCACCAGCACTGCCTAGGGTTGAGGAACCCCCACTTTCGGCCTATTTACCCCCTATTTCCCCCGAGAGGAGACATACTACTAAAGAAAAGGGAAAAGGGAGAAAATATGTCAAAAAAGGAGCTACAAGTAGGCGCTCTTTGTTCGAGGCTCCCGCGGCTTCCACCCCTGCGGCTTCCACCCCTGCCGCTCCCAGCCATACGCCCCCGCAAGTTTCCCCAGGGTCCACCCCACCTCTCCAGCCTACAACAGAGGTTCCTGATGATGTGTTTGACCTCGCATCCATACCTGCACCTACAGACACTGAACCAGTGCTGTCTAAGACTCGTCGTAGGCCAAGGAGCCCCGAACCTCTGTATGAAGATGACAGAGCCTCATCTCCCACTCCTTCCCCACCTCGCCGACCTACACGCCGCCCACGCATCATTCGTTCCCCGCAAGAATATGAGGGGGGCTCTGAAGATGAAGGGCACCTCACAGACGACTCTGGCCATGATTACCTGGGTCCACCGTCAGGGCAAGATGACGGCTCTGACGACAACGACGATGACGAATTTATGGACATCGACGACCCTCAACCCAGACGCTTTGCCCAGGGCCGTCGTGCTCCTGGCCGCCCTGGCCGCCTGGCTGGCCGCCGGGCTGGGCCTGGGCGCCGTCGCGCTCCTGGCCGCCCTAGGGTTCGCGCCGCCAAAGTTCGTGGGCGTGCTGCCCCCGCTGTAGCTCCTCGTCAGCGTCGCCAGAAGGACGGATTTTATGTTTTCAACTGGCAGGATGTGGCTGCTGATCAAGTCATTGACCCTGATGTAACCCCTTTTGATGAGGTACAGGATGCTCCAGGAGTTACCCCAAGTTTTCCTGCAGGCCCCAATGCTCGACCACATGAGCTTTTTGAGGCTTTTTTTGATAAGGAGGTTACTGACTTTGTCATAAAAGAGACAAATAAGCATTACCAAATCCAGGTTAACTTTTTTGGCAAGGTGACCAAGGGCCACATGAAGCGGTGGACCCCAGTGACTCATCCCGAGTTCATGGTGTTCCTGGCAATCACCATGCTAATGCCTTATGTGAAGAAGCACAGGTTGGCTGACTATTGGATCACCAAAGATCTAATATCCACCCCTGCCTTCGGGAAATACATCTCTCGGGACCGGTACCTCGACATCCTCGGAGCGCTCCATCTTGTCACCAACACCGACATGCATCTCCCTGACAAACTGTGGAAAATTAGGACGTTGTACGAGATGATGAGAGAACGTTTCACGTCCTACTTCATGCCCTTCTGCAACGTCTGTATTGACGAGTCTCTTGTGCTGTTCCGGGGAAAGCTGAGCTTCAGGCAGTACATCCCCTCAAAGAGACATCGCTTTGGTATAAAGTTCTTTGTGCTGTGCGATTGCCAAACTGGCTATGTCCTGGACTTCCTGGTCTACAGCGGGAAGGAAGGGGACGTGGCAATAGACCCCCTCATTGGCTTTGGCGGAGCAGTGGTTCAAGCCATGATGAACCGGTACTTCGAAAAGAATCACGTCCTCTACACGGACAACTACTACACGTCCCCCACTCTCTCAAAGTACAGTACCTCCATGAGCGCCAGACGGGGACTGTAGGCACAGTTAGAGCAAAAAGGAAGGGCATGCCAAGTTTCCCTCCTAAAACAAAGAAAGGCGATGTCTTCAAGAAGAAGTCGGGACCCATTCTGGCTATCCACTGGCACGACCAGCGGAAGGTCAACATCCTGAGCACCGTCCACAAGGGGGAAATGGTTGAGACTGGCAAGGTGGATCGCCGCACCAAAGTCAGGGTGACCAAGCCCGATGCTGTCCTGGACTACAACATAAATATGAGGCTGGTGGACAAGTCCGACATGCAGATAGGCTTCATCGACTGTCTGCGTACCTCGTGCAGATGGTACAAAAAGTTCTTTCTGCACATGGTGGACATGTCAATGCTGAATGCCTATAATATCTACAGGCTTCGGAATCCGCGCACACCCAGGAAGTTCAGTAGCCTGCGGAGGTTCCAAAAACAGGTGTTGGTGGAGCTCCTGGACAGGTATGCTATGCCACAGAGGGCAGTGGCACAACCTGGGCGCCCCGTTCAGGACCGCATGCAGGCTGCACAGTTTGTAAGTGTGCACAAGCTCGGTTACCTGCCTCTGGAACGAGATGGAGTCACCATTAGCAGAAGGCGGTGCCATGTCTGCTGGAACAGCCAGGTGAGGCCGAGGAAGCAGAAAAAGACCACCATGCAGTGTGTGGAGTGCCGACTGTCACTATGTCCTATACCGTGCTTTGCTGAATACCACAGCAAGCAGGAGTACTAACTAATAATCATAGTGAAAGTACCAAAGACTGACAATATGTATGTATATAGGCAACAAGTGGAAATAAAACAATGTACAGGTGTATTGTGATAAAAAAAGTCATGTATTATGAAAACATATATAAATAAGTGAAAAAAGACACAATAAATTGTATATAAAACGTTTACAAAGCATATAACTAAGTGAAAGTGACACATGACATAATATTAGATGGCCAAAGTATAATAAACACCTGTGATAACGAATAATCAGTGCCTAATATAACAATAACCTACCTCAATTACTAATAAAATGTACCGTATCAAGTGAAAATGAGCATTATCAGTGAAAGTGACACTCTCTCAAGCATATTTACCAAAGTGAAAGTGACACACGAACTAATATTAGATGGCCAAAGTATAATAAACACCTGTGATAACGAATAATCACTGCCTAATATAACAATAACCTACCTCAATTACTAATAAAATGTACCGTATCAAGTGAAAATGAGCATTATCAGTGACAGTGACACTCTCTAAAGCATATTTGTCAAAGTGAAAGTGACACAAGACCTAAGATTTGATGGCCAAAGTATAATAAACACCTGTGATAACGAATAATCAGTGCCTAATATAACAATAACCTACCTCAATTACTCATAAAAACTACGGTATCGAGTGAAAATGTGAAATATTAGTGAAAATGATAGCCTAATACACATATTTTATATAATTGGACTCCAAATAACTATAATAACATCACTATCAATACATAAAATCGCCTCCGGGAGGTAAAAAGTTTGGCGCGACGAGCCGCGGCCTGGGCCAAGGCGACGCATCCGAACGCGGGATGATTTTCACGCATAAAAATCACTCCACTTCCCGCGCTCACCATTATGCAATCACTTGGGCTAGAGACCTCTACTCAACGGCATTCTACACATGAAGGTTTGTGCTACATTTTTCTGTTTTTTTTATAACTTTGTGTAATGTATTTCAGGAGTAACATGTGAGTCAACTTGTACCAAAATTCCTGAAAACCCCCGGACACAGAGTACAGTTACGATATTCCCTAGCCGGGGTCGGAGGGTTAATGAAGACAAATATTTTTCCATATTTCAAACTGAAAAATATGTAAGCGGTCTTGAACATTTTTTGTGGCGGCGACTTTACATCTCCCAAACACTTTTTTTTCGTTACAAGATGGTTGTCTGTGATTTCTAAGTGGAAACTAAAAAAAAAAAAAAAAAAAATTTCAGGCATAAATATATATAATTATATAATTTTCTAAATTCTATAATTATATAAATATATAATATATAATTATATAATTATACCAAAATACTTGGATTATATCAATCTAATAATAAAACATCTTAATTATTACTTAATTGGGGGTAAAATCGCCGTGGCAGGATTAAATCATTGATAATATATAACCGCGGCGGATTCACCCCGGCGGACGGGGTGAATCCGCCGAGCGAGTAACGGTTTTCGCCACCCATTACAAACCTTAATGTTTTGTTTTTTCAAATAAAAATGATATGAGCGAGTGCAGGAAAGTGAGAATGTTAAAGTTATGTAAACAAAAAATTCTGAATTCTGATTCAGTTGGATGCTGTTATTAAAAAAACACGTTTCGTGGCGGATTCACCCCACCATACCCTAGCCAGTCCGACTAGTACGGGTTTCCGACTTCTAGAGGTCCGAGATGGCGAGGGTTTACTGTACTGTATATTTTCTAGATCCCAAGTCTCTTCCGTGGATTGACCTCCCTACTGCCAACCTAGAGGTTGGCAGATTGGAAGCCAAAGCGTCACATTTTTCCTTTGCCCCTCAACTTTCCCTTCATAATTGCTGAGGGGCACAGGGCCTTGGGTGGTGCTTTGGTTTCCCGGGCGTTTCCGCACCCTCCTCAGCTCCCTGCCTTGGAGTGGCTTCGGTCACCTGGGCTTTATTAGTGGTAAGCAGGGAGGATTTTGTGGGGGCGCTCGGTTATGGCCTTGGCCTTGCTCAGGACCTTGGGGCTGCTCAGCCAGACAGCCTGGGGAACAGCAACAACAACAAACTCCCGAGAGAAACATTATATTTTAATTTTAGCTACATGCTAATATATTGAATTGAATTTAGATTAAAAGTGACCGTAAATATTGTGATACAGTTGTTGTTGTTGTTGTTGTTGTTGTTCCCCAAGCTGCCTGGCCGAACAGCCCCAAGGCCCCGAGCAAGGCCAAGGCCATAACCGAGCGCCCCCACAGAACTCTCCCTGCCTACCACAATAAAGCCTGGGTGACCGAAGCCACTCCATGGCGGGGAGCGGAGGAGGGTGCGGAAACGCCCGGGAAACCAAAGCCCCACCCAGGGTCCTGTGCCCCTCAGCAATTATGAAGAGAAAGTGAGGGGCAAAGGAAAAATGTGACGCTTCGGCTTCCAATCTTGGTAGATTGGGAGGTCAATCCACGGAAAAGACGCCGTCACTTGAGATCTAGGAAAGACATAAGTAAAAGGAACAGTCGGAGTAAGCTATGGGTATGGCAGAGATCGCTCAGTTCTCACTCTGATAGACCAGCCCATCACCATATGACTAGAACCCAATCCTCTCGGCATCAGCTAGGAAAGGCCCTAGAAAGCCGCCTTTGGCGGGGGGATAGCTCCCCTATTTCAACCCCTTTCGGGGTTGGGCACCCGCCTGATACAGTTGTAATACTGAACAGTCTTGTATTAATGTATGCAAATTAATTTGGTTGTAAGTTAATGTTCAATTAATTTGTCCATTTAATTATTTATGTTCAACAAAATGCACATGCACATTCATTAATCATCTGATCTTGGCATTATATGATACTTCTAGCCTAGGTTTGGGAAAGCTGTCTAAGCAGTATTTTTTTTTTTTTTTTTTTTTTTTTTTATATCGATGATAGATAGATGATGCAGTTTTTACCACCATACCCTCCCTGCTGAATAGCAAGGCTAGGGTTGGTGCCCTGATGAATCAGGGACTTCGTGAATAGTTGCCACAGATTGCTAGTCGGCACTGTTCACCAACAGCACTGACGTCTGCCAATAACTCACTGGCTGGCCCGAGGCTCGAACCGTCAACCTCACGGTTAGCAGGCGAACGCTCTACCAATCGAGCTATGGCCTGTGGCCTGTGAAACTCAGACCACTGAGTTCCACAAAAGAACTCTCATAGGGCTGGCCTGAAGGATTTGATGAAGATGGACAACTAATCAAGTCAAGATAGATAGGGAAGGGAAGGAGGTGAACAAATCTAGGAAGGTGACACGCAGACATTTCTCGCCATTTCATCAGTTCAGCCGGACCACATGAGCTTCCACATCAGAGCTCTTATAGGGCAGGGCCGAAGGATTAGGCAAGAACTGCTACACTGAAGTACCAACCAAGAAGTGATCAAGGGCAAAGAATGAAATATCAGGACTAAGGTAAAACAAAATCACAGCGAGATGCAAAAAATGCAGTACCGAAAGGAATCAAGTCAGCTCGGCGACATCAGCAACCGAAGAGACAAATCAGGTCAGGAGTCTTCTACCTAGCCAGGCCAGGGAGACATTATAAGTTGCCCGAGGACAACCAAATGGGGCAGAATAAGAATGGAAGGGGAAAAACATAGAAAGAGAAATAGAAAAACTACTCACAATTAGTCAAGCTGACGACGAAAGTTCGAGAGGAGAGAGGAAGGGTAATTACCACAACCATCCCCCATCAAGCCCCAGTCGCCGGCCCCGAAGCCCCCCAACCGCGCCAAGGAGAGTAGTAACAGTGTCTAAGCAGTAAGCTATAACTACAACCTACAGCATATTATAGTTTTAGCTTTCTTGGTCTGTGTTTAAGGGTTTTCGAGGAAAAAAATAAAACAAATGCTAAATTCATATGATAAAAGTTAGCTGTTAACTGGTATCGTTAGCTGTTAACTGGTATCGTTAGCTTCCACTGATTTCTTTAGCAACTTAGCGATTAAGCGTTATCGAAGCTAACATTCTAAGTTAGTGGATTAGCGATTATCTCAGCTAACTTTTTGGTCAGCTATGCCTACCACTGCCTGCCTGTATATACAGTACAGTATGTAACATACCGTAATTGAATTGACACGACTGTAACTGGACTTTTCTTAATATGCACAAGCCAGTTATGCTCTTTTCATAAACTACCTGGTTTATATGTGTCTTTTCTTTGTAATTTTTGACTACGGCTTGGTTTTGTGGTACTCAAGCACTACGTTGGATAACATAAAGGCCACTACTAAATTGGGAGGTTTGACGACCTCACACCAAACCGAATAAGGAAAACCTCTTATTTGGTGGTAGCCTCGGAGTAACCAACATCAGAGTATCCCACCCTCGCGCCGAATCCCTGCCCATCCAATCTACTGTAGTCTGGTGGTCATGGGCTGGTCTATCAGAGTGAGAGCTGAGCGATCTCTGCCATACCCATAGCTTACTCTGACTGTTCCTTTTACTTATATATCTTCTAGATCTCAAGTGACGGCGTCTTTTCCGTGGATCGACCTCCCTACTGCCAACCTAAAAGTTGGCAGATTGGGAGCCAAAGCGTCACATTTTTCCCTTGCCCCTCAACTTTCCCTTCATAATTGCTGAGGGGCACAGGGCCTTGGGTGGGGCTTTGGTTTCCCGGGCGTTTCCGCGCCCTCCTCAGCTCCCTGCCTTAGAGTGGCTTCGGTCACCCGGGCTTTGTTAGTGGTAAGCAGGGAGGGTTTTGTGGGGGCGCTCTATGGCCTTGGCCTTGCTCGGGACCTTGGGGCTGTTCGGCCAGGCAGCCTGGGGAACAACAACAACAACAACAACTGTAGTCTGGTTACTGGATACCTTGATAACGTCTTTAAGCGTACTCAAGCACTACGTTGGATAACATAGAGGCCACTACTAAATTGGGAGGTTTGACGACCTCACACCAAACCAAATAAGGAAAACCTCTTATTTTTCATAAATGTTTATACATATTTTAATAATGCATCACTTAGCTCTACTCCCACTAGTATATCCCAAAGCATATCATCAACAATCTCAAGCACTCACCCGCCTGTGGCCTAGACAACATAAGCAACATACACCTCAGACACCTGGGACCACAAGGCATACAAACACTCACTAACATATCAAACTACAGCTATTCACACAACACAATACCAGACATTTGGAAGCATGGTATCATCATCACATTCCCCAAACCCAACAAAGACCCCACGCTACCCTCCTCGCACCGCCCCATTACACTCCTTTGCTCCCCCTCCAAAGTCATGGAACGCCTAGTATTACAACTAATTACACCCGACCTACCCCTAGCTCCAACACAACATGGCTTTAGGCCACTGCACTCCACAAACACTCTTCTCACAGACCTTACACAAAGAGCTTTTGACGGCATCAACTCAGCTAGACCACCACACAGATCACTATTAGCCACACTCGACATTAGTAAAGCCTTCGATGCCATCCCACGCCACAACCTAACAAACAAAATCTACAACACAAACATGCACAACAACACAAAAAGGTGGCTGGCCAACTTCCTAGCAGGCAGATGTGCACACGTATCTTTTGCCGGTCAGTCATCTAAAATCAGAAACTTTCCAAACGGAGTCCCACAAGGATCCGTCCTATCGCCCGCACTCTTCAATCTGTACATGCACGATATAACTACACCCAATACTCCCCAAATAAACTTAGCCTCCTATGCAGATGACATAACACTCACATGCACACACCATGACCTCAGGTCACTTGCTCACACAAAATTTGGACACAACAAAGAAACTACCACCACAGTATATAAACAATACATAAGATCAGTAATGGAATACGCAAGCCCAGCCTGGGCTTCTAACCTAGCTGAAACACATCATAAGACCTTACAGACTATTCAAAACAAAGCCCTGAAGATCATTACAGGCTGCACAGCTACTACACCCACAGATCATCTACATCAAGAAACAAAAATCCTCAAAGTCAAAGACCATCTGGACATGAGAGGCACTCAATTCCTGGCAGCAGCCTCCACGAACCAAGACCACCCACTAAACTACAGTAAACTTCCGTTAATCCGAAGGGCAGCGGACCGGCCCTCGTTCGGATTAGTGGATTTTTCGGATTATCGGACTTTACCCCTGTGAACCTGTGTATGACGAAAACATTGAGACATTAGGCCACCCAAATGACACAATGGTGCACACACACATATCATATGTTCATGAAATCACTTCAAAAGTTTACCATTGTCATTGTAGCCTATTACCTACTTCAAAACATTCAGATTAATGGTCAAAGGAATCTGCTGATATAAACGTCTTCTTCTTCTTCCGTCTACTAGCGAGTTTGTCTTGCTCTTTAAGATCAGATGTGGTTCGGGAAGTAATGCCTTAACAACGGCACTTCCCTGAGAAGTTCTTGTAATTTTCCTTTTGTGATTTTCCTTTTGTGATGTGCTCTGTTATATTATATTGTATTGAAAGCACCCTTGTCTTGTTGTCTTGAAAGCACCCTTGGGACGCTCCGATCACTGAACTATAAATAGTAGCGTATCGGAACGTCCAAAGGTGCGTTTTCAAGCTCAAGGCTAATACATCCAAAGGAGCGTTTTCAAGCTCAAGACTGAATGCGTTTGCAGAAAATGCGGTGCAAGCCAGTAGCGCATCGGAGTGTCCCAAGGATGCGTTCAAGAGCAAAACAAACTCTCTAGCAGACGATGTGGAAGAAGAAGAAGGTGTTTACGTTTATATCAGTAGCTTCCTTTGACCATTAATCTGAATGTTTTGAAGTAGGTAATAGGCTACAATGACAATGGTAAACTTTTAAAGTGAATTCATGAACATATGATATGTGTGTGCTCCATTATGTGTCATTTGAGTGGCCTAATGCCTCAAAAAGGGGACTTTGGGACTTCTTGAAATTCGGACCAACTTCTTGAAATTCGGACCATCGGGTGAATTCGGATTTGGCCTCAAATTGAAAAATTCGGACTATTGGGAGATTCGAATTATCGGTCGTCGGATTAACGGACTTTTACTGTACATGGCAACACACCCACAGACACCAAGAAATATCAAAACAACACCCAGCACACGGTATCACACACAATTATTGTCCTCTCTCCCTCCCTGCCCACCCCGAACCAACTTCCAGAAGCACATCCATACTCATATCTCTCGCCAATCCATCCACTCACTCACAGACAACACGCAGCTGCATGCACGACCTCCCGAAATCCATCCTTCCGAATCCTCCCTCCCTCGCGAGGACAGAGTCCACCTGGCCAGGCTGAGATGCGGACACCATCCAGCTCTCCTGAGCTATCAGAAGAGACTGGATGACTCCGTTGTCGACGCCTGCCCGGGATGTAACACAGCACCCCATACCATTAAACACATCATAGAAGACTGCATTTCACACAACCACTTACGCCAACAACACAACCTACACTCAATGAGAGCTCTGTGGGAAAGCCCGATCGTGGCCATGGCCTTCCTCAGGGACTCGGGGCTGTTCGGCCAGGCAGCTTAGGGAACAACAACAACAACAACAACTCCCACTAGTTCTGTATATTTTGATAGAACTAAACTTAAAGATGCCCTTAAATTCCTCCTTTTCAATACTTATGTTAGATTCGGGCCGTACATTTTCAAACAAATATTAGGAATTCCTATGGGTGGAAATGCTAGCCCTTTAACCCTCCGACCCCGGCTATATATTATATATATATTCCTCGAAATCCGGGTGTTTTGGCCGAAAAACGTCTAGGCTAGGCTACCGTATATTCGTTAATCAGACTGCTTCCCGCATTCCCGCGCATCCCCAAGCGTAGCTGTGTTATTTACCTGTAAAATGGCCTTAAGTAGAGCTCTCTAAGTCAACTGGGTGAGCTGTGATGATGATTTCATTGGAGATAACTTTATGGCCAAACCAGCCACTTTACACCACTTTTCGATACTGAACAACAACATACAGGCACACACGAACAAGCGACGCTCTCCTTCTTGTGGCCGGAGATGCGGAGCGTCGGTCCAGCCGGCTGTTGTTTACATGCGTCGGACCGACGCCTCGCACACGAAGCTCACAGGCTTTCAAGCAATGGTACAATGTTGTACCACCCGGGTTCCTGGGGCCAAAAAAAAATGGTACACGTGTGTACCAACCGGGTTTGAAGGGTTAATCGCAGACTTATTCTTGCTTGCTTTAGAATTTAAATATATAAAAGACTTAGTTGACAGTAGCAAGAAAAATAAAATCCCAGAAAAATTAGCACTTGCTAAATTGTTAAGTAATAATTATTATGTTCCTTCCAACAACCAACTATACTCCTAAAATCGATTAATGAAATTTACAAACACATGTGGCAGTCCGTGGATTCGAATCCAGGATGCTCACACCGAAAATCAACACCTTATGCATCGCACCACGAAGACAGTTAAAGAATGGTGGACACTGCCTACGATTTATTCTGCAACTTCGAATCCTGCATATCAATCTAAGCATGTACACACATCCCAACTGCAACTCACGTAGGCTATGCATATGTGAATGGAAAGAGCAATTAATGGGGCCTTAACCACTAGGGAAGTCCTCTCGATAAATTAGTAGATATAATAGTAGATATATTGATGATATTCTCGTTTGCAATTTGTTAAATTTTAATCAAGTTGCTAAACTTATTTACCCTAATTCTATTCCCCTCACACAATGTAACGTAAATTATAAAGTTGAACATTTTCTTGATATAAATATAGAGATTGTTAATGAACAGTGCATACTTAAAGTATATCACAAAGTTGATGATTTTAATTTTAATGTAATAAACTTTCCTTTCCCTAGTAGTAATATCGATAGTAAAATAACTTATAATTGTTTTTATTCCCAATTAATAAGATTTTGTAAAATCTGCACTAAAGTAGATGACTTTTGGGCTAGAGCTAGGTTACTATACAGACTCTTAGTGGACAGAAGTTTTGAGGCAAGTAAATTGTTCCATAAATTTAATCTTTTTAGGGTCAATTATTGTGACTGTATTCTAAAATGTGACATCAATAATTTTAATCAAGCATTTTTAACTTGAAGTTTCTTGTATAACCTCTGCTTACTTTTTGTCTGTATTTATTGTTTTTTGTCTGTATTTATTGTTTATCTTTTTCTTTCTCTATTATTAATATTAATATTGATGATTTTTTAAATTGATTGTTCTTGTTAAAAGAGTACTCTTTATTTAAATCTGTTGTTACTTCACATATTGCAATTATTTGTCTTTATATTATATGTATTCATTGTCGATAGTATCAATTGCTTACTTTTGCGATTTCCTTAGTTTATTTGTGCTATAAATGTAGGTTATTTGTAGGGTAGTTATTGATAGGGGTCACTTGAGGCATGCTATGCTTACAGGTACCTACCCGATAGCACTATCGTTAGTGAGTGCTGTACTGTATTTTATATATTATTTTGTAATAGTATAGATATCTTATCAATATTTGTATTTTGTACTATTGTTAATGTCTTGTCATGTTGCAAATTTGATTTTAAATAATATTTTGACATTTAACATGTAGTTTCTTTATTCATGCAGAGTTTAGTCAAATTTGCCAGAACGTCCCGGACTTCCCAAACTTGACTACTTCCTTTAACCCTTCAACCCCGGGTGGTACACGTGTGTACCATTATGTTTTGACCCGAGGAACCCGGGTGGTACAACATTGTACCATTGCTTGCGTATGTGCTTTCGAATGGCGCGCGTAAACATTTCGTTCCGTGGTCGCTAGGCGACGCCACCAGACACCATGTACGCCACCAAAACAGTCTCTACCCTGCCGCCAACATGGATACTAGCCCAAAAAGTGATTCCCCTGTGTCCGATTCCATGCTCCCTTCGACGCCTGCCCATGTTCGTCGCGCCCTAACGCAAAGGCACGTACAAGATGCGTTGTTGTTGTTGTTGACTCCCGGAGGTATTGAAATAGCTTTGAGGAGTTATGAACGTGGTGAAGGACAAAATAGTGTTGATGACTTGGGCAGTGATAGCTCCGAGTCTTATCAGTCTCACTATAGTGAAGATTTAGACGATCTAGACGAAATTCATGAAAGAGACGCGCAATTTGTTGGATTTGAGCATGACGATGAAAGTGATGATAGTACTGAACGTGATATAGTTGTGCAAGGTGATGAGAGTGTAGTGAGAGTGAGCGAATGGGACAGCACTAGGTCGACTGCCAAGTTTAGGTTGAGTGACACGACACCTAGCCCTTCGCCAGCTAAATCCCCATTCAAGATACGTTTTTATAAGAAGCAAGTTCTTGAAAAGGCGGCCGCGGCAGCCAGGAAAGAGGCCCTAAAACTTGGTGAGGGAGCAGTGTGTGAGGGTGCCAGTGAGGCTGAGCGTGAGGGTGAGGTTGACCCGCCATTGTCTTCCTTATCTACCCACGCCACCCAAGTTGCCCCAGGCGCCCGCCATTCTTCCCCACCACCACCAGCACTGCTTAGGGTTGAGGACCCCCCACTTTCGGCCTATTTACCCCCTATTTCCCCCGAGAGGAGACATACTACTACAGAAAAGGGAAAAGGGAGAAAATATGTGAAAAAAGGAGCTACAAGTAGGCGCTCTTTGTTCGAGGCTCCCGCGGCATCCACCCCTGCCGGTCCCAGCCATACGCCCCCGCAAGTTTCCCCAGGGTCCACCCCACCTCTCCAGCCTACAACAGAGGTTCCTGACGATGTATTTGACCTCGCATCCATACCTGCACCTACAGACACTGAACCAGTGCTGTCTACGACTCGTCGTAGGCCAAGGAGCCCCGAACCTCTGCATGAAGATGACAGAGCCTCACCTGCCACTCCTTCCCCACCTCGCCGACCTACACGCCGCCCACGCATCATTCGTTCCCCGCGAGATTATGAGGGAGGGTCTGAAGATGAAGGGCACCTCACAGATGACTCTGGCCATGATTACCTGGGTCCACCGTCAGGGCAAGATGACGGCTCTGACGACAACGACGACCCTCAACCCAGACGCTTTGCCCAGGGCCGTCGTGCTCCTGGCCGCCCTGGCCGCCGGGCTGGGCCTGGGTGCTGTCGCGCTCCTGGCCACCCTAGGGTGCGCGCCGCCAAAGTTCGTGGGCGTGCTGCCCCAGCTGCAGCTCCTCGTCAGCGTCGCCAGCAGGACCCATTTTATATTTTCAACTGGCAGGATGTGGCTGCTGATGAAGTGAATGACCCTGATGTAACCCCTTTTGATGAGGTACAGGAGGCTTCAGGAGTTACCCCAAGTTTTCCCGCAGGCCCCAATGCTCCACCACATGAGCTTTTTGAGGCATTTTTTGATAAGGAGGTTACTGAGTTTGTCATAGAAGAGACAAACAAGCACCACCAAATCCAGGTGAACTTTTTTGGCAAGGTGACCAAGGGCCACATGAAGCGGTGGACCCCAGTGACTCATCCCGAGTTCATGGTGTTCCTGGCAATCACCATGCTAATCTATCTATCTATCTATTGCCCGACGCTGTGATCCCCGAAGGGGTGGCCACGAACGAACCGCCCCCATGCACCTCTGTCCCCAGTCAGTCGACGCCCCTCCTCCCAACCAGCACCGCCTTCGTTCATGTAGTTCCTCACTCCATCCTTCCACCTCATATTCGGTCTACCTCTCCCCCTCTGTCCCTCCACCTCGCTCTCGTACACCCTCTTAGTCATTCTCTCGCTTTCCATACGTTCCATATGGCCGAACCATCTCAAGTTGTTCCTTTTCACACTTTCCAGCACATCTACCTCCACACCACACCTCCTTCTTACTTCCTCATTAGTCTGTCTATCCCTCCATGTAACTCCGCACGCACTCCTTAAGTAATTCATTTCCACTGCTCTCACTCTTGGTCTGAGTCTCTCAACCAACGTCCATGCTTCGCTTCCGTAAGTCAGTGTCGGGATTACCACACTGTCATGCAAGGACTTCTTCACTTCCATACTGACCACCCTATTTCTTGTTACTGCTTTTAGCGTTCCTACAACCCTCTTCCCCTGTTGTACCCTCTCCCGCACCTCTTCATCCATAGTCCCATCTTTGCTCAACACACTGCCCAGATACTTAAAAGAGTTGACGATCTCCATAGCCTGACCGTTCAGCTTCACCTCACACTCTGTGACTTCACCCCTTTCGAAGACCATAACCTTGCTCTTCCCCGTATTTACCTTCAAATTCCGTTTTTCGCACACTGTTCCAAACTCATTTACCAGACCCTGCAACTCCCATTCATTATCACTCATCAGAACTGTATCATCCGCAAACAGCAGTATAGGTAGCTTCCACTCAATTCCCTCCCTTTTCAGCGATACACCAACATCCACTGCTCTTGATAGTATTTCTTTCATGACTCCATCCATATATACAGTAAACAACCACGGGGACATCACACACCCCTGTTTCAAACCAACATTCAGGTCAAAGAACTCGCTCTGCTCACTCTCCACACGTACTGCCGCCTTTGCACCCTCATA
Source organism: Lithodes maja (assembly GCA_037953745.1). Classification (NCBI taxonomy): domain Eukaryota; kingdom Metazoa; phylum Arthropoda; class Malacostraca; order Decapoda; family Lithodidae; genus Lithodes; species Lithodes maja. The sequence goes on from JBAKBP010002100.1 coordinate 178,653, forward strand.
CATGCTCTTCACTGCTTTCAGCAACTTGCCCTCTACTCCGTATATTCTAAGTACTTTCCACAAACCTTCTCTATCCACTCTGTCATAGGCCTTCTCCAAGTCCATAAAGGCAACATACACCTTTTGTTTCTTCTCCAGATACTTCTCCACAACACAATTCAGGGTAAAAATCTGATCTACACATCCTCTTCCCTTCCTAAAACCTCCCTGCTCGTCGCCTATCCATTTCTCCGTTCTCACTCTCACTCTCTCAATCACTACCCTACTGTATACCTTCCCTACTACGCTTAGAAGACATATTCCTCGGTGGTTACCACACACTCCTCTTTCCCCTTTGCCCTTATATAGGGGGACTATTATGCCAGTCTTCCAGTCATCGGGTGCACTCCCCTTCTCCCATGCTAGTTTGCACATTTTCCATACCCATTCTATCACTATCTCACCACCATACCTCAACATTTCCCCACACACTCCATCTGTTCCTGGTGCTTTCCCCAACTTCACTCTTTTCATGGCTTCCCACACTTCTGACCTCCTGATCCCCACCTCCTCCTCCACTACTTCTCTTCTTCTCCCTCCCATACCATATCCAGCTATGTTTGCTGGCTCTTCATTCCTTTCATTTAGCAACTCACTGAAGTACTCCCTCCATCTTTCAACTCTCTCTTGCTTCTCGGCTAGCATTCTCCCATTCTTATCTTTCACACCCTTACTGTTTCCCTTGCTACCTTCCCTAACTTTCTTGACTTCTTTCCAGAACAGTTTCTTACTCTCCCTCCATTTTACACTCAGATTCCTTCCAAATTCCTCATCTACTCTTCTCTTACTTTCCTTCACTACTCTCTTCACCACCCTCTTACTCTCCACGTACCTCGCTCGTTTCTGTCTCTCGGAATCTTCATTCCCTCTACTACCCAACCACTCTCTATATGCTTTCTTCTTTTCTTCCACAGCTATTCTTACCTCTTCTGTCCACCATGCTGTACCTTTCACTCCCCTCCCTCTTCTCCTCACTCCACACACCTCCTCACATGCTGCACAGATCTCATCCTTAAACACCTTGCTCATCTCCTCCACTTCCTCCATAACTTCCAGGTCGAACCCACCTAGTCGTCTTTCCACTGCTCTCCTGTACTCCTCCCTGACTTCCTCCTCCTGCAACCTCTCCACCCTCCTCACCATTCCACCCTCCTCTCGCCTCCCTCCCGCTCTCCTCACCCACTTCTTTTGTATCCTAACCTTAGCTACCACTACATAATGATCAGACAGACCCCCTCCAATACCCCTATACACCCTAGCATCCATCACAGATTTCTTCATTCGTTCATCCACACATACATAATCAATCAATGACTTTCGTTCCACCACTGTCTTATCCTTCATCGTCAACATCCGTTTCCACGTGTACCTGTGGATCATTCTGTGTCGGAAGAAGGTGTTGGCTATCCACAGCCTCCTCCCCACACATACGTCCACAAGTGCACTACCATTCCCATTCACCTCTGATGGTACCCCCCACCCTCCCACCACTCCCTCAACTTTCCTATCACCCACCTTACCATTCATATCCCCAATCAGAAATATTCTTTCGTTCTTGTCAAACTTCTCCAGGCACGCCTCCACATTCATCCAGAACTCCTCTTTCTTTCTTTCAAGTATGAAAGAAATGCTAATGCCTCATGTAAAGAAGCACAGGTTGGCTGACTATTGGATCACCAAAGATCTGATATCCACCCCTGCCTTCGGGAAATACATCTCTCGGGACCGGTACCTCGACATCCTCGGAGCGCTCCATCTTGTCACCAACACCGACATGCATCTCTCTGACAAGCTGTGGAAGATTAGGACGTTGTACGAGATGATGCGAGAACGTTTCACGTCATACTTCACGCCCTTCTGCAACGTCTGTATTGACGAGTCTCTTGTGCTGTTCCGGGGAAAGCTGAGCTTCAGGCAGTACATCCCCTCAAAGAGACATCGCTTTGGTATAAAGTTCTTTGTGCTGTGCGATTGCCAAACTGGCTATGTCCTGGACTTCCTGGTCTACAGCGGGAAGGAAGGGGACGTGGAAATAGACCCCCTCATTGGCTTTGGCGGAGCAGTGGTTCAAGCCATGATGAACCGGTACTTCGAGAAGAATCACGTCCTCTACACGGACAACTACTACACGTCCCCCACTCTCTCAAAGTACCTCCATCAGCGCAAGACGGGGACTGTAGGCACAGATAGAGCGAAAAGGAAGGGCATGCCAACTTTCCCTCCTAAAACCAAGAAAGGCGATGTCTTCAAGAAGAAGTCGGGACCCATTCTGGCTATCCACTGGCACGACCAGCGGAAGGTCAACCTCCTGAGCACCGTCCACAAGGGGGAAATGGTTGAGACTGGCAAGGTGGATCGCCGCACCCAAGTCAGGGTGACCAAGCCCGATGCTGTAATGGACTACAACATAAATATGAGGCTGGTGGACAAGTCCGACATGCAGATAGGCTTCATCGACTGTCTGCGTACCTCGTGCAGATGGTACAAAAAGTTCTTTCTGCACATGGTGGACATGTCAATGCTGAATGCCTACAATATCTACAGGCTTCGGAATCCGCGCACACCCAGGAAGTTCAGTAGCCTGCGGAGGTTCCAAAAACAGGTGTTGGTGGAGCTCCTGGACAGGTATGCTACGCCACAGAGGGCAGTGGCACAACCTGGGCGCCCCGTTCAGGACCGCATGCAGTGTGCACAGTATCTAAATGTGCACAAGCTCGGTTACCTGCCTCTGGAACGAGATGGAGTCCCCATTAGCAGAAGGCGGTGCCATGTCTGCTGGAACAGCCAGGTGAGGCCGAGGAAGCAGAAAAAGACCACCATGCAGTGTGTGGAGTGCCAGGTGTCACTATGTGCTATACCGTGCTTTGCTGAATACCACACCAAGCAGGAGTACTAACTAATAATCATAGTGAAAGTACCAAAGACTGACAATATGTATGTATATAGGCAACAAGTGGAAATAAAACAATGTATTGTGATAAAAAAGTCATGTATTATGAAAACATATATAAATAAGTGAAAAAAGACACAATAAATTGTATATAAAACGTTTACAAAGCATATAACTAAGTGAAAGTGACACATGACATAATATTAGATGGCCAAAGTATAATAAACACCTGTGATAACGAATAATCAGTGCCTAATATAACAATAACCTACCTCAATTACTAATAAAATGTACCGTATCAAGTGAAAATGAGCATTATCAGTGACAGTGACACTCTCTCAAGCATATTTACCAAAGTGAAAGTGACACACGAAGTAATATTAGATGGCCAAAGTATAATAAACACCTGTGATAACGAATAATCAGTGCCTAATATAACAATAACCTACCTCAATTACTAATAAAATGTACCGTATCAAGTGAAAATGAGCATTATCAGTGACAGTGACACTCTCTCAAGCATATTTACCAAAGTGAAAGTGACACACGAAGTAATATTAGATGGCCAAAGTATAATAAAGACCTGTGATAACGAATAATCACTGCCTAATATAACAATAACCTACCTCAATTACTAATAAAATGTACCGTATCAAGTGAAAATGAGCATTATCAGTGACAGTGACACTCTCTCAAGCATATTTACCAAAGTGAAAGTGACACACGAACTAATATTAGATGGCCAAAGTATAATAAACACCTGTGATAACGAATAATCAGTGCGTAATATAACAATAACCAGCCTCAATTACTCATAAAAACTACGGTATCGAGTGAAAATGTGAAATATTAGTGACAATGATAGCCTAATACACATATTTTATATAATTGGACTCCAAATAACTATAATAACATCACTATCAATAAATAAAATCGCCTCCGGGAGGTAAAAAGTCTGGCGCGACGAGTGGCTAAGTGCGCAGTAGGTTAGCCAAGCCGGGGCCTGGGCCGAGGCGACGCATCCGAACGCGGGAAGATTTTCCCGCATAAAAATCACTCCACTTCCCGCGCTCGCCATTATGCAATCACTTGGGCTAGAGACCTCTACTCAACGGCATTCTACACATGAAGGTTTGTGCAACATTTTTTTTTTTTTTTTTATAACTTTGTGTAATGTATTTCAGGAGTAACAGGTGAATCAACATGGACCAAAATTCCTCAAAACCCCCGGTCACAGAGTACAGTCACGATCTACCCTAGCCGGGGTTGGAGGGTTAACGTGACGATAGTGCGTTGTTATATGTGCGATTAGTTTGCTTGGGAAACAGATTAACTTGCTCATGTAGTAATGTACACCCTATGTGGTGGATTGTGTTCTTTTATTTAATAATTTTCATTTTAGTAAGCGTTGTTTCCACATAGCGATTTTGATAATTTAATTTGACTTTATATTGTCCTTGTCCCAATTTTGGTTTGTTTAGTTTGCAAGTTTTACATTTTAATTTGGTAGTACGGTAGCCTCGGAGTATCCAACGTCAGAGTATCCCACCCTCGCGCCGAATCCCTGCCCATCCAATCTACTGTAGTCTGGTTACTGGATACCTTGATAACGTCTTTAAGCTAGATGTAGGTACCTTGGGGGTTCATGCATGCGCCAGGAGGGGCGCAGGATGGTTTAGATTAAATAGACAGCTATTATAAAAAAAAAAAAATCTATCCTACACAATATTTTCTAATTTTTCGCTTCAAATAGTGGTCTCGGAGTGTATACAACGTACCTAGTAGAGAATGGAGGTGCATCTCAAGATATTCTTTAATCGCGTAAGTGATTTCCGATAAATCGGCCTCTCCTGGAGCGGGCGAGATTATACTTTTTTTTTTCTGTTTTTTTTTTTTAAGAGACAATGAACGGAGGAAGGAAAAACACAGATAAAACAAAAAGGTCCATGTGCCTAAAGGCATCCTCCATTCATAAAATGTTTGTAACAACTGGATTTAAACATTTGTAGATTGTAAGTTTGTGGAAAGCAATTCGAGGGAAGTGAATTCCAAAGAGTAGTAGCTCTGGGGATAAATGAATTCTGATAAGCAGAAGTTCTGCATTGTGGAGGAGAAAGTGTAAATTCATGGGCGCTCTCAGCTGCCCTAGTTCTACGGGGAAAGATGTGGAGAGGCGTTTATACATGTGTATAAAGCACTACGTTGGATACTCCGAGGCTACTACCAAATAAGAGGTTTCCTTATTTGGTTTGATGCGAGGACGTCAAACCTCCCAATTTATAGCCTACATCGTATGCCCACATTGTCTTTCCCACAGGTCCCTCACATTCTTAGCTAGTTTATAAATCCCATTGTTTTTATTAGTACTGTACTACAAACATGTTCTATCACAATATCCTGTATGGTTACAGGCTCGCTTTTGCTCTCCAGGAAAAAAAATTGACACCTAAATGGCATGAAAGGTCTTAAAATTGGCAAAGAAAGTGGGCATCAGGTCTTACTAATGGGGCGAATGTCTTGAAATTTAAAAACTAATGGGGCTAAACATGAGGAGAGGGGGTCTAGAACCTTGACTTACCTGAGGGCCTTGGGGCTGTTCGGCCAGGCAGCATGGGGAACAACAACAACAACCTGAGGTTGTGGGTTTGTCTTCAGAGTATCGGGAGGTAACAATACATTGAGGAAAAACTTCCACGTAGTGGAAGAGGCATTGTGGCACGGGCAAAGGAAGCATGTCTTGACAAAGTAGAGACGTTTATGTCATGGCCATCCTTTAGCGGGGGTTTCCCAGGGGGGAAACAAGGCGTCGGAGATGATGATGATGAACAATAATAACACCCTCCGACTGGGCTAATCATGAAGGAGAAGGGGGTCCAGAACCTTGACTTACCTGAGGTTGTGGGTTTGTCCTCAGAGTATCGGGAGGTAACAATAACAACATCCTCCGACTCACTGCTGCTCTCCGACTCTGAACGGCTCTCGTCTTCTTCACTGGCCTTGGAGGAAGTCTAGGAGAGAAATAAATAAATAAATCAATAAATCAAATATAATTGATTATGTAAGAATCAGGTAGAGTATAAAAAATCATTGGGTATATACTCGTATGTAGTGATTTACCTTCCTAATACTGTACTCTACTTATTATTAATCAATTTTAATCAATTAAGGAAGGAAAATTGAAATAAAAATGGAAAGAGTATAACAGTACAGTAAATCCTCAGATTACACGAGAATCCATATTCTCGGCGACACGAGGCCTCATGTATTTAGAATTCGCGTAGAGTAACATACTCATGGGATTAATTATTTATGGGAGGCACCCACCTCCGGACCCTCTTACTTACACTATCTATTTATGTTTCCTGGGACAAATTCAAGTGCTTATGGAACATCCTAACAGTTAAACAAAATGGAATATTAATTAACCCATTCCGTGTGGGATTATTTCCGCTATAATAGGGCTCATTCAGGCACTCCTGATTGCTTAAGCAAGTGCCTGAAATAAATTAAATGTTTGCAGCAAAAAACTAGAAGAAAATAGCTTTAAATTGACACCAGAATGAGCTTCATAGCGCGCAGGGTTCACTAGCAACACTACCACAGACATTGGCAATATTCGCTAATAATTAGCAATGTCGCGCTACAGTTGCCTTTGGCAGCGTTGCGTATATCTTGCGAGACATGGGGTGAGACTCTCTGTGTCGCGGCAGATGTGCCGGAGAAGAGCGGACGGGGGTCTGCCGCGCTTCTGCTCACTCGCACTCGTCTTCACAGGCTTTAACCCTTCTCGCACGGCTGGTCTACATAGCTCCATATCGAGCTTTTTCCATAACACACGGGTGGCCTACATAGCTCCATAGCCTTATTTAATGGCTTAAAACCGCACTAGAGAAAGTTTTGTTTTCTTAGCGGGTGGTCTGTATAACCAACAAGAACAAGAACACATAGCCAGTCAGTCATGTGACTCCTGCTTGCATGCATACCTAACGAAATCTTGTACTTGCTGAAGCCTGAGTCACAAACGATGCTTGAAAGCAGACCATAGTGACTTAGGAATGGTTACAATAGTGAAATAAATCAGTAATCAATAATCAATATACAGTAATCAATACTATTACATACAGTAATACATAATCCATAATCAATAATCAATTGTTGAACGAATGTAAATAGACCATGGCCATGGCCGCTTCTACTGCATCGGCGCATTCGAACAGTTCTCAGTATCATAACAAAACACTGGCTTTTATTTTGCACCTCACACAATAACCGCTTAGTGTACAGTGTTCTAGTCTTCACCCATCGCAAGATAACACTGAGTACTGCCTCTGGTATGTATATAAACTAATTTAGGCTATTTATTTGCAGAGATAGGGATGAGAGGGAAAGCCAGGGTTGTCGCGGTCCGAGTTTTTCTAACATACCGCGGGATATTGATGATAAAACTGAATACAAAATCATCCACATAACCAAACTTAGTGTCGCGGTTTTGTGTAGGGTAAAATGGAAGTGATGGCATAAATATCTTGGGAGATCAGGCTGGGAAATTAGGTATAGCCCGGCAGCCCGGCTAGCCCGGATATGTTGCCGGGCAAGTGCTTTTTAATGTTGGTCTGCCCGGCAGTTGCCCGGAGGACAAGTCAAATTTTTTGCCTTTTAACCCTTGAAAAATGCTAAAATAAATATAAAAACAAACATACACACTTTCCATAAATATAAATAAAGTATAAGAGACAGGCAGATGTATCTACTATTTCCACTTTCCACGACCATTGGTTACTGGTAACGTAACGGCTGGTTTTCGATTCACGTTAATTTCACGTCACTATTCTCTCTATCTCCCCCCCCCCCCCCCCCCCCCCCGTAGGCCTACATATAACCGTTGGACGGTTGGATAGAGAGGAGGTACTTCCGAATAGGCGGCTCACTCGCCGCTCTTTAACATTAGTGTTTCAATTGTCGCCGGGGAGGCACGTGTTTAGTGAGAAAATCTACTATAATGAGTGTGTCTTAAGAAACAACAGGCTACCTTGACAAGATTCTTGACACTAAAACAACCACCATCAACAAGTACAACTAGGTAAAACCGTTGTTTTAAAATAGTTTGTTAACTTTTTTGTATCTAGCCTGTATCTAGCCTAGTCAGTCTGTCAGACAATAGATTTCTCTTATTGACTCGCCTCTTAAGTGAAAATTGTTGGTAAGCTACTCCACCTATGTTTTCTACCTAAGATATTTACTTAATGTTACAAAAATGTGTTTATAAGCAATCTTAAGGATTTAGTTACACAATTTTTAATACAAAAATATATATTTATTAGTGGCCCCTCCATCATTGACGAACATGCCTATTACATAAGGCATCCTCTTCAAACACTAATCCGCCGTAGTTTGAATCTACCGCGCAGAGCATTTAAAAACTGAGGAGCCTTCATCATGAGCGCACGCGACCTCACTCATGGCTTCAGTCATTATGAATTGGGTTCTCACTACGAAAAAACTTCGTAAAAAATAAAAACATAAAGAAAATAAGAATAACTATCTAATAAGCTTTCCATCATATCGTGGATGTACTTGTGTGGATCTCTGA